>JAEHOE010000050.1:600000-759889 GCA_016858145.1 Edaphochlamys debaryana
GTACAGCTCGCACCTTGGCGCCGGACTGCACCCCAGCCACGCTCCACCAGTCTGCCACGTAGCCGCCACGACCTTCAAGGTGGTGGGGGGACGGACTGGCGTGGTGCAAGCTGGCTCCTGCTGCCCTCCAGTCCCTGCCAGCATAGTAATCGTTTTCAGCAGAGTAGTCCTGCAGCGTTTAGGCTGCCAGCTGGGTGAGTCCACTCCACTCCACTGCCTGCTCCCACCACGCTCCACACCCAACCACCACCACCCCAACCCCCTCATGGTCACGGGTCGGGATGCCTGCAAGCTGGCTCCACCCTCTGTTTTCCCACCGTCCCGCCCCCGTGTCTGCCGCCCCGCCTGCAACCTAGGGGTCGGAGACATCAACCCATCCTCTAGTCCCCCAGTCTTACGGAAGCAGCAGTGGACCATCCCCGGAGATCCCTACCTGACTCCACTCATCAGGATGTGCGTCGCGTTCGCCATGGCCCAAGGGGTTTGGCAAACTTTGCCAAACCCCACGCCAGTCCGTCCCCCCACCCAGCTGTTCTCATCTGATTGTGGGAACCTCATCTCCCCGTGTCCTCCACAACACACATCACCCCACGAGGCAGCCAGCGCGGGGGGTCGGAAGATGGCTCGGCGCAGAGTAATCCCGGGGTACTACGCGGGCGGGCGTGACCCCGCGACACCGGCGTACGTCGAAGCGCAGTTGCTTGGTAGACCTCGTCTAACAGCGATACACGGCGGTCACAGCCGGGTGCTGGAGGGGCTCCTCGACTCGCATCAGTCGAACGGTGTGGACGGTCGGGCCACCGGAAGGGCGTCTCTGGGCCCGGTGGTGCGGCCATACAGGTCTCCAGCCCCACACCTTCCAAACGGGACCACCGCAGCGGACAAAGGCGCAGCGCAGGCCGGTCCTGACTAGCACTCTCAAAGCACTGCCGTACCACAGCATATTCCGCCCCTAGCAAAATTCCCTTCCTTCCAGGAACCAGGGGGCCCGTGTGTTGCAGGCGCGGCCCAGCCAGGCACCACCGTAGTAGCGACCCCAGCGCAACACCGTTGGCGAAATCGTAAGCGGGCATCGCCTGGCGCAAGGATGATTTACGCGCTTCCAGCGCATTACGCCTAGTCAGTAGTTCTAGCCACGACGGTCGCACACATGGGATCAGCGCGTTATAGCCAGCGACGTGCAATCGGTTGTGGTTTGGCGACAGCAGGCGGGCAAGGAGCTTGCCCGGCCCATGGCCAAGGCTGAAGGTCGCCCTGGAACCATTGTGGGAAGCGAGGAGGACTGGTTATTGGAGTTTTGGCCGGAGCCGACGCTGGAGCTCTCGGGGCCGGCCGCGATGCAGCCGCAGCAGTCGCCGTCGCTTGACGCGCCCATAACCGACCTGCAGCAGCTTGCACCACAGCAAACATCACAACAGGCGCAGCAGCCCGGAGGGCTGCCGCTGGGGCAATACGCGCTCGCCTCGGCTGCCGATTACCTCCAAACCGCGCAGCATGCCCTCAGCGCATACGACCCCTACCGGACCAAGTCCGCGCCGCCCCTGCCCCTGGGCCTGCTCCCAGACCGGCCTTCGGACTGTGCATCGGGGTTACTGCCTCCGCCAGCTGGCGGGGAATACCTGGGGGCCCTGGGCACAGCCCAGGGGGGTCTGGGGCCCGTGCCACACCCCCTCATGGCGCCGGGCGCTGTCTCAGGGCTACAGCAAGGGCAGCCGGGGGGCGGCTACGGAGACCTCGGCCTGGGGGCCATGGGCATGGGCATGGGCGGCCTGGGCCTGCAGCAGGGGATGCTGCACCCGCACGCCCATTACTTCGCGGCGCCCCCCCGTGCCGGTGAGCCCCGCGTGCCGTTGCGCACGTGGCAAGTGGGGGAGGCTGTGGGTTTTTGTAAGGGGGGCTGCAGCTGCTGCAGCACGAAAGCGGTCCACCGCAGGCGCATGGGTCACCATGCGACTGTGTGGGGCGTGCCGTCCGAATGGCGGCTGCCCCGCGCAGCATTGTTGCTAGCCGCTATTGCTGGGCCGGCCCTGGACTGAACCCCATGCCGCGCACGTGTGCGTGTCACGGCGTGAAGCACCCGTATTCCCCTGCCCTCTCACCCTCCCCTCCCCCCCGCCCCTGCCTGCTGCCCTGCAGCCGCGGGCCCTAGCAAGAGCCGGCTCCGATGGACGCCCGAGCTCCACAACCGCTTCGTCCAAGCCGTGAACACGCTCGGCGGGCCTGACAAGGCAACGCCCAAGGGCATTCTAAAGCTCATGGGCGTGGACGGACTCACCATCTATCACATCAAGTCCCATCTGCAGAAATACCGCCTTAATATTAGGCTGCCTGGGGACTCCGCCGCCGGGCCCCAAGGCGACTCCGCCGATGACTCCGACGCGGAGGGCGGCGGCGGCGGCACGACCGCGACCGGCATGGCGGCGGCACCGTCGATGTCGTTAGACCGCGGCGGCATGGAGACGACGTCGGGGCTGCTGGGCCGTCGGCTCGGCAGCAACGCCGCCACCGCCGCCGCCGCCGCGGGCTTCCTGGCGGGGGGCGGCGGGGGTGGCGGCGGCGGCATGGCGGAGCCAAGCCTGTCCAACTCGATAGCGGCGGCGCAGGTGGCGCAGCAGCAGGCCGCCGCCGCGGCGGCGGCGCAGATGGCGGCGGCGCGGCCCGCCGGCGGCAGCACCAGCAGCGGCAGTACGCCGTCGGCGACCCGGCGGAACCTGGAGGAGGCGCTGCTCTTCCAAATGGAGCTCCAGAAGAAGCTGCACGAGCAGCTGGAGGTGCGTAGGGCGTGTGGAAACAGGGGAAGGGTTTGGGGGGTGCTCGGTGTGGGAGGTGTGCGCTCGCAGGGGCACGTGTGGGGCGTTGTTTGCACGAGGGAGTCTGAGGTGGCCCCTCCTGAGCGCTCTGGGAGGCACGCGCGGAACGAGCAGGGCCATGAGGCTTGCATGATGCATGCCCGCCCTGCCCTCTGCGCGCTCGTTCCTGCCTGACTCGCGGCCCCGACTTCTCCTCCTCCTCCTCCTCCTCCTCCTCCCGCCCGCAGACCCAGCGCCAGCTGCAGCTCAGCCTCGAGGCGCACGGGCGCTACATCGCCTCGCTCATGGAGCAGGAGGGCCTCACCTCCCGCCTGCCGCAGCTCAGCAGCGGCGACGGGCCGACGGCGCAGCTCGCGCTACCCGGGCCCGGCGGCGAGGGCGGCGGCGACGGGCTGCAGCGGCAGCCGTCGGGCATTGGCGGCGGCGGCGGCGGGCCGCAGCAGGGCGGGCCGCTGGTGGGGGCGACGGGGCAAGGCGTGGACCACGCGGGGCTAGGCGGCGTGGGGCCCGACGGGCGGCGGATATCCTCCCAGGGCCTCGGCGCGCCCTCTCCCCAGGCGCTCCTGCCGTTCCAGTTGTCCAGTGCTGGGCAGCCGACGGGCCGCCACCAGCTAGGGATGCAGCCCTCGCCCCAGCACCTGCCGGGGCCCGGCGGCGACGGAGGCGGCGGCGGGGGGCCCGGCGACGAGCATCAGCGGCGGCGGTCCGAGATCGCGTACGACGGTACGGGTGGGTCGGGCCTCACTGGCGGCGCCAGCGGCGGCTCGTCCGTACAGCAGCTGGCGGTGGCGGAGGCGCAGCGGCATGACCTCATGCGAGCCGGCCGCCTCGGGTCCATGCCGTCCGCCGCCGCCGCCGCACTCCAGGCCGCCGGCTCCAACTCGCTTCCGCAGCAGCACATGTACTCGCCCGCGCAGCAAGACTCCCTCGGCCTCTCCCAACAGCAGCAGCAGCAGCAAGCACAAGCCGACGCCCAGGCGCACGCGCAAGCGCACGCAGCGGCCCAGGAGCACGCGGCGGCTGCCGCCGTCGCCGCCGGCATGCAGCTCAGCATGGCACACGCGCCGTCGGGCAGCGGCCTCGGCGACGGCGGCGGCGGGCTGGGCGACGGCGGCGGCGGGCTGGGGGATTTCGACCTGGCGGACTTCGTCGGCGACCTAGACGCCAGCGGCGTGGCGGCGCTCGAGGGGCAGGGGTTCGCGGGGCTCCAGGGGGGCCTGCAGGGGGACTCCGAGATGGGCCTTCTTGCGGGTATCGGAGACGACCTGGCGGCGGCGGCCGCCGAGGCGCAGGCACAAGGGCTCGTCTCGCCGCGGCGCGGGTCCTCGGGCGGGGAGGATAGCGGGCGGAGCAAGCGCGCGCGGCTGCAGGGCAGCTCGTCGGGGGAGGGCCAGGGCTAGGACCGGCGCGGCGAGGCTGGGCGAGGCGTGGAAGGGGCGTTGGGAGCTGTTGCCCGCGCGGGGGCGGCAGTGAGGGGCGCGGCGGGCCGGCGCAACCGCCGGCCTGCCCGCGCCCGTGGATACTGATGAGCGGGCTCGCGGCTATAGCTTAGGCGGGCGAGGTAGTACCGGTACGTAATGGTTACGCTAGCGAACCTGAACCTGCGAAGCAGATACGAACAAACGAGATATCGATTGAGGCCGAATCGCGCTGGCGGGTGGCGGGGCTGCTGCCGCGCGTTGCGTTGAGCGTTGTGCGTTCTGTGGGGATGAGGGGGCGCCTTGGGCGCCGGCCCCGGGGTTCGGTCATTTAGGAGCCTGTAAGGCGCTCATGGGCTGTTGGTTTGCCCGCTATGTTACCCGCCCGGAGCGTGTGTGGCGGGGATGTCTGCCGCCCTCCGCTCCGTGTGCGTGGCTGCATCCCCGGGGTCTTCCTAATGGGACTTCGTGGGCTTCACGCTAATGATCTGAGTCCCTGCCAGTCGCCAACGCTGGCTTCCTTCTGTGTGTAGGGCTGTGTGTGTGTGTGTAATCTTCTGTTGTCGGCGGGCGGCGCAGCTTACGGGTACTTTATCTGCTGACCCGCCCTCGTGTTGGCCTGTTGGCACACTGCAGGGGCAGGTTGTGTCTGTTGGTTGGCCGTGCAAGTTCGGGCCCAGTGTTCGAGCCCTCGTGTGGCACCGCACAAGCGCTCGAGGCACGCAAAAGCCCGTGCGCGCTGAGAACGCGGGGCGAACAGGGGGAGGGCGGTGTTTGGCAAGGCGAACGCGAAGCCGGGCGAGTGCATGGTTCTGGGGACTGCTGATGCGTGTGTGTTTGTGTAACGGGGAGGCGTGGGCGGGCAGTCAGATTCTGCATTGCTTGTGTCGAGGCAGGCGAGCGAGTGCCTTGTTGTCGTGGCTACTCAACAGGGGAGCGGTTAGGTCATGACTACAGGCACCGTCGGAGGTCTCGAAGCTGGCAGTGGAAAGGACTGGCGACTGGAAACTTCTGGCGTGTGAGGAGCCACACAAGGCTCGCCCGGGTCGAGTGCTGGCAATGGGCGGGATCCGCTTTCATGCATGGCATGGCATGCTGTACGCTGTGGGCCGAGCAAGGACAATCGCATGCAGGCCTGGATCCGCGGGCGGAGACGTGTAAGTCGTTCGGAGGCCGGAGGCCGTGTCCCTGTAGGCCCCTGAGCCGTTGCTGTCATCACACGCCCTTCCCCCCGGCCCTTCTCCCCCGTAAGAAGGGGTGCATCCCGAGGAGGCCCCTGCCCGCTTCACTGGCTATAACGCGCTGATCCCATGTGTGCGATCGTGGCTAGAACTACTGACTAGGCGTAATGCGCTGGAAGCGCGTAAATCATCCTTGCGCCAGGCGATGCCCGCTTACGATTTCGCCAACGGTGTTGCGCTGGGGTCGCTACTACGGTGGTGCCTGGCTGGGCCGCGCCTGCAACACACGGGCCCCCTGGTTCCTGGAAGGAAGGGAATTTTGCTAGGGGCGGAATATGCTGTGGTACGGCAGTGCTTTGAGAGTGCTAGTCAGGACCGGCCTGCGCTGCGCCTTTGTCCGCTGCGGTGGTCCCGTTTGGAAGGTGTGGGGCTGGAGACCTGTATGGCCGCACCACCGGGCCCAGAGACGCCCTTCCGGTGGCCCGACCGTCCACACCGTTCGACTGATGCGAGTCGAGGAGCCCCTCCAGCACCCGGCTGTGACCGCCGTGTATCGCTGTTAGACGAGGTCTACCAAGCAACTGCGCTTCGACGTACGCCGGTGTCGCGGGGTCACGCCCGCCCGCGTAGTACCCCGGGATTACTCTGCGCCGAGCCATCTTCCGACCCCCCGGGCTGGCTGCCTTGTGGGGTGATGTGTGTTGTGGAGGACACGGGGAGATGAGGTTCCCACAATCAGATGAGAACAGCTGGGTGGGGGGACGGACTGGCGTGGGGTTTGGCAAACTTTGCCAAACCCCACGCCAGTCCGTCCCCCCACCACCTTGAAGGTCGTGGCGGCTACGTGGCAGACTGGTGGAGCGTGGCTGGGGTGCAGTCCGGCGCCAAGGTGCGAGCTGTACTTCACAACGCCTCCCACCAGCCATACCCACGTCTGCTGCCCGCCCCCAGCCACGCTGAGCAGCCGGGCGCATGGGGCGGTGGAGCGCATGGGGCGTAGCGCTGAGGAAATCACTTGGCGGAATCCTGGATCAACCTCAGGTTGGGGGAGGTGTGGACAGGGCACAGCACATGGGCGACAGGGGTCTGCGCAGGTGCGTTCCTCTGCAGGCTCTTGAGGCGCCCGGGGCCGGCCCCACACCCAAGCGCTTCGCTGCGTTTGTGTCTGCTGAATCTGGGGCAGTGCCGCAAGCCCGAGTGTGCGCCTAAGCGGGAGCGTCCAATGCACCTGCTCTGGCTCTGACTACATGGTGGGGGGAGATGTGCTGCACGCCACATCATAGGATGCGTCTCGGCACCGGGCGAGGGCAGCTGCTGGCAGCAGCCACTAGCAGCAGGGAACTGGGAACTGATGTGGCGGTTAAGGAGGCTGCTGGCAGGGTCTTGAGCCCAGTGCTGCTATCTTCCTGGGGCTTGGCTCGTGGCTGTGACCGAAAGTACCCCCTCCAGGGGCCGTGGCTTTCGGTACATGAGCACGAAAGTTGGCTTTCGCAGGCTTTCGGTTTCGGTTCAAGGGGTTGGGCCGTGTTGCGGCTGGCACATCCGTGCCCTGCACTAGGGCCCCTCGTCAGAAAGTGTTTCCCGCTACAGGAACCTTGCCAGATCAGTGATTTCTGTCCTTGCAGAGCTCAGGGGGCACACAGGAGGCACCGCGCGGTGCGGGGTCAGCATGGTTGCCTTGTCGGAATGTGTGCCCCGTCGAGCAACTGTCGGGCACTGGCGTGTCATGGTGCCTGAAAGGTTTGGGGGTTGAGTGAGGTGGTGAAGATGGCGTGGAGCCATGCCGGGACGACGTGTGTGGGTCGGCGGGTCGGGAAAGGACCCGCACGAACCCAGTTGCTTTGGCGTGAATATCGCATTTAGTGTCAGCCTGCCGCTGTCAGTGGGGCTGAGTCAAGCGTGTGAAGTGGGGGATTAAGTAGGCAACGGCGTAGAGATGGTGTCGTACGGTGCCCGCAGGGGCACATCAGCGAGGGACAGACCTGTGGAGGGTGTCTGTTCCCAAGCTCTCTGGTACTGCTTGCCGGTGTTGCTTACTTAGTGGACAGACCAAGTATGCGTTTAGGTGGCTAGTAGAGCTGCCAATCATGTAAGGAGTGAGTGTTCGCTCCACCATTCGGCATCGACCCGAGCCCCGCCAATCAGCTGCGCGTGCTAGGGTGCGATCGCCCCAGATCTGCGTGTGTCAGAGGCCGTTTGCCACGGCGTGCCTGCTGGACACATCGCCCTACCCAGCTTGGGAACAGACACCCTCCACAGGTCCCCTCCACTGACTGCTAGGCACGTGATGGGGTCGATAGGACACGCTAGGGCGTGACACAACCCCCCTGTAAACCCTGTCTCCTTGGCGTGCCAGCGCTCCGGGAGCGTGCAACCGACACCGTGAACCCTTGTGCCGGGTAGACTTTGTCAGAAAGTGTTCCCCAGCTTGGCCCAGACGCACGAAAGGGGGTCAGCAGGGGCCAAATTCTTCGGTACATGGGCACGAAACATGGGTCCCCAGGGGGAAAGCCTTCGTGACCCCTGCAAGAAAGTTGCCAAAACGCTTTCGTGCAGAGCCCTCAGAATCGAAACTTGCACGAGAACGAAAGGAAGATAGCAGCACTGCTTGAGCCCTTGGGTGGCACGTCGGCAGCCCTCAACCCCGTGCCCCGGCGCCTCGCCCACCTGCGTCGGGCGCTGACCTTGCCCGGGCATTTCGCCAAGCGCAGCACAACCCTGACACAACGGCTTAGTCCTGCACGCTACGGAGCTGTGCTCCCCTGTGCTCGCCCAAGTTGCTGCAGGAGCCCGCGCACGTCAGCCATCAACCGACTTGTGACTTCAGAGTTGAAGAGGTCCAAGCTCCTCTTTCTTGCCTCGTCATGTCGAAGCCGCCAAGCTGTGTGCCCAAAGCCTCACAGCCCCGCGTACTCATGGGTGCCAACCATCCTAGCCATGTGTCCAGTCAGCTCCATCCCAAGCCAACAGCTGTCACACCGTTCACCCTCGCCTGGCTTTCCCTGCACCTAACGGCGAGACGTGAACGTCTCCACCCGAGGAATTCGCCCCAATGTCGGCCGTTGTCCGCCCTCACCGGTCACCAGTCAATTTATTAAGCAAAGCAATTCATGCCACATGTCCAATCTGTAATCCTGAGCCCCACAGCTGCGCACAACACCGCGCAACACGCCCAACACGCACGCGCTTCCGCTGCACAGCCTCTTCGGCTGCATCCCCTCAGCCCCGGCCAATACATCCAACCAGAGGTCGCCTGCTGGCCTCTCTGGCGGAATTCCCAAGCGGACCCCATCTGCAGAAGGGAAATGTGTCTCCCTTCCGCCGACGCCAGCGGCGGCAGCAGAGTTGGGGCGCTCCGCAATCGCCCCAACTGCCCGGAGATCTGGCCCACGCTCCCGCGCCGTCCGAGGCTGCCGGGCTGCTGATCCGGGCCCAGGCCAAGCAATCACCCCGCTACACCAGACAGCTCGATCGATACCCTTACTGTTTCAGCCCGCCATGCCGACCAACCCCAAGCGAGCAGATGCACCCGCGTCACCGCGTGTAGTTGCGCAGGGGCGAGGGCCGCGGCTGCTCCAGGCCAGACCCCCCCGCCCCCCCGCCGCCCGGCGAACCTCGCGGGTCACCCGCGGTCGCCGCGCCCAGACGCTGTGGGGAGCCGGCGGGCGGCAGCGCAGGCAGCGAGGAGAGGGGCATGGCGGAGGGGGCGCCGCCGGCAGCCATACGCTCCCGGAGGGCCCTGCGGACGGGGCGGGGATGGCGGTTGAGGTTTAGCTGGATCTACCGTACACGTGGATCTCGATCTGCAGTGGGGGCGCTGGAGATCGCTGCTGAAGAGCGTCTCAATGGGGGATCGAGGCTGACTTGCGGCAAGGTTTGGGCAGGAAGCTGAATGCCGCTGCCATGAGCCGTGTTCCACTGCCGCCCTCATTCCCAGTGTGTGCCACATCCTCCCGCCCCCATTCCGCCCAGCCCGCTGGCCCGACGTCCGGTATGGGTGCGCGGAAGGGCAAAACTCTCTACCGAACCCGTCTTGTGACCCCAAGCCCCGTCCAGCGTTCCCGACCCACCTCCGCAGGTTCTCCAGGTCCTCCTGTATGGATGTGGCGCGGTAGGGCGGCACGGGCGGCAGCCGGGAGAAGAGCACGTGCTCGGCGGACTGGGGACGGAGGGAGGAGAACGGGGCGGGGGAGGAGCCGATGTGAAGGCGAGCGGTTAAGGGAGTGGAGGAGCCGCAGAGGGCAAGGAAGCGGGCCGCGGGATCTACACAACCCGATCTCTATGGAAGTGCTTGCGCGGGGGCCCTTGCCCCTTCTCTGAGAACCACTGCCCGTGTTTGCGCAGTGCCTACGTCACGCAGGCAGCCGCTGCTCCAGGGGGGAGGGGGCGCTTGCTGTGCACCACTGTGTGGTGGGGCCTGCTTCCCTGCACCACCAAGCGGTGCCGCTGCTCAGTCTGCAGCCGGCTCCGTGCCTCCTTGCCTTTCCAGCCCTGCCCCCGCCGCCCAGCCCCGCTCCCCCAGCCTGCCCCGCCCGTTCCCCCTCCCCTTCCCCTAGACACACACCTTGCACCCATACGAATCACACGCCCACCATGCGCATCCTAAACACACCTTGAGCTTGGTGATCTCTGCAGCGCTGGCGTCGACCTCCCGCTGCAACCGCTCGATGGCCTGGCGGGGGTGGGTGGGGGAAGGGTCAGGGACCAGGGCTCGGGGGGACGGGGTGGGAGTGAAAGTGATGAGTCGGGCGACCGTGCGTCCCTCTGCTCTCAGCTAAACCTTGCCATCCCTCGCCTTCCACCCCCCTTTACCCCTCCCCCATTCCTCCCCCCTTTCCACCCCCTCCCCCACCTTCTCCAGCTGCTTCTGCACCGACACTGCGTCGCACTTGACACGCCGCAGCTCCTCCTCCCGCGCCGCCAGCTGCGAGCGCAGCGCGGAGGCCTGGGACTCGGCGGCGGCGCCGGAGCGGGCCACCTCCACGCGGCCCTCGCTCAGCTGCGCCTTGGCGGCCTGGGGGTGTGGGTGGGTGGGGGTGGGAAGGAGTGAGGGGTGGGGAAAGGGGGAGGAGGCGGGAGATGGAACGCAGAGGGTTGGGGTTAAGCTTTTCGGGAGGGACGGTTCCTGGGCCCAGGGTGCCACGGCCGCATGGGCGGATGCAAGCTGGAGCCATGCCATGCGGCGGCGCCAGGCTCTCGCCCGCCTCCCCAACGCACCCGCCCTCCCCACACGCCCATACACACACGCCCCCCCTCCCGTCGCCCCCTCCGTTCCCCCCACCTCCAGCTCCCGCAGCGCCTCCTTGCCCCGCGCCTCCTCCGCTGCCACCCGCTGCCGCGCCTCCCGCACGTCCCGCTGCCAGCCCTCGGCCAGCGCCTTGGACAGCGCGGCCTCGCGGGAGGCCTCGTCCAGCTGGGCCTGTTTTGCGGCGGTTGGCGGTTGGTTGTTAGCGGTTGGTGGTTGGGGGTTGTGGGATGGTGGAGGTTGGAGGTAGGGAGGACCGTGGCCTCGGGATTGCGCGGGCGCTGCAGAGACCAGCCCGGGCTGGGTTGGGCCGTGACCAAGGGACAGAGGGACCCGTCTGCCCCCCCCCGTCTGCGCCTGAGACCTCAATCCGTGTTTCTCCATGACTAATGCCCCAGGGACCCGTCTCTTTCACCCTGAGACCCTGGACCCCTGCATCTGCGCACCTGCAGCTTTGCGCGCTCCGCCGCCGCCGCCTCCCGCGCCGCCGCCTCCGCCACGGCGCGCTCCTTATCCCGGTTGGCGGCTTCGAGGCGTAACCGCTGGATCTCGGCCTGAGGGCGGACCGGCGGGGGGGGGGGGCAAACAAGGCACGGTGCGTGTGTGGATGTGCGTGTGGGTGTGGGCTTGGGTGCTGTGCATGTGAGGGGATGCAAGACCACAGCAGGCAGGGCAGGGCACCGCACAGCTTCGGCCCCCTGCACACTGGCCCCGACTCTCCCACCGCGCCTCTGCATCGCGATCCCAAATGGGTGTGGATGTGGGTGTGGAACGTCTCATCTACACACAGCCAGACCACCGGCACCCGAGAGACTCCCGGCCCCGCGCTACACGCCCCCTTCTTCTTCCCGACCTCCCCTCCCCCGTTCCTCCGTTGCCCCCCACCTGCAGCTTCTCCGCCGCCCGCCGCTGCTCGTCCCTCTGCGCCGCCGCTGCGTTGCGGTCTGACGTCATCGCCCCCAGCGCCTTCTGCACCTCCTTCAGCTGGGGGGTGGAGGGCGGGGTTGGTTGGTGGTTGGTGGTTGGTGGTTGGTGGTTGGTGGTTGGGGCGGGGGTTGAGAGACGGGGAGGCGGCAGCCAATGAGGGTTCCCCCAGCGACCCTCCCGTGGTTCCAGCCCGATGACCCCCCCTCCAATAACCCGCCCCAGCTCAATGCCACCTTTCCATCCACCCGCCCTTCTCCCCCCAACCCCTCCTCCCCTATCCCCCCCTCCCCCGCCCCCTCACCTCCAGCTGCAGGAGCGAGTGTGCCTTCCGCTGCCCCTCCAGCGCCGCCGCCCCCGCCGCCGCCCGCTCCTCCCGCGCCTTCACCTCGGCCCGCAGCAGCGCCTCCCGCTGCCGGGCCTCGGCGGCCGCGGCCTCGGCGGCGGAGCGGCTCTTGGCGTGGGCGGTCTGCTCCTCGCGCAGCTTGTCCGCCTCCACCTGGGGGGGGAGGAGGGGGAGAAGCGGGGGTTGAGGGGGGGAAGGCGTGTGTGTATGGGCGTGACCGTGCGCGATCTGCTCCACGCGCACCAACCCGCCGTGTATCCCTGCTCGCACAGCCTGAGGCCTCCGCCCCTGGCCGCCCTTCCCCGCTCATGGCGACCTTCAATGAGCGTGCATCGGCAACGCAACGCCATTGGCAACCTGGGGCCCGCGTGCCCCCTAACCCCGAGTCGCCTACCCCCGCTTGCCTAGCGCGAGCCCTCCGCCCTTCCCCCCTCCCTCCCTCCCTCCCTCCCCTCCCCGCTACCCCACCTTTTTGAGCACGTCCTGCCACTCCTTGAGCCGCGACACCTCCCTCGAGCTGCGCTCCAACTCCGCCCCCAGCCGCGCCGCCTCCTCGCCCAGCCGCCCGCACTCCTTCTCGTAGTGCTGCCTGGGGGGGGGGAGGGCAGGTTGAGGCGGGGCGTGGGAGGCAGGAGGACAGGACACGGCCTGCTGCCACTCCCCGGTGCAGTCTGCCCCAAGAGCCCACACACGGGGCACCCCCATCTGCCGCCCGCAGCCGCTGGCCTGCAGGAGCCGAACTCCTCGCCCCCCAGCAGTTCACTTCCCGCTCGCCACCCCGCCTGCTCACTTTTCCCCCCGCGTGTGCTGCAGCGCGTTCTGCGCCGCCGCCCCCGCCTCCTGCGCCCCCGCCAGCTGCTTTTTGAGCAACTCCTGAGAGGACTTGAGCTCGCGGACCAGGCCCTGGGGGGGGTGGGGGTGCACGGGAAGGGGCGATTGGAGAGGGGATTGGAGCGCGTCCCCACCGCTGGAGAGAGAACGTCCACTTTGGCCCTTCTCCTCGCCACTGTCCGCAGGCCGGCGGAGGCCCGAGCGCCCCTTGACTTACACCATCCTCACCGTGCCACCCCCCCTCCCCCGCCTCACCGTGAGGTGCCCCACGTCCGCCCTCCGCCCCGCCAGGTCCTCCTTGAGCGTGGTGATGGAGGCCGACTGCTCCGAAAGGGTGGCCTGGAAAGGGAGGCGGGGGAGGCGGGGGAAGCGCGAAGCGGGAGCGATGTCGCATGGGTGGGCTGGGTCGCGTGAGTGGTACGAGGCGCTGCCCCTGCCGAATTCTCGTCTCTGCACCTCCGACCCGCCTCTCTGTTCCCTTTCCCCTCCCAACCCGTTCCCCCATTCACCCCCGCCTCCGCCCCTGCCCCCCACCCGCCCCCACCCGCGCCGTTGTGAGCTCCGCCTGCGCCGCCTCGTGCTCCGCCCGCAGCCGCTCCAGCTCCGAGGCCAGGTCCGCGCGCTGCTTCTCCAGCGCCCACACCTCTTGCCGGGTCTGGGATTAGAGAAGGGGGGGTGGGAGGGGTAGGAAGGGGGTAGGAGGGGGCCCAGAGGGCGGTGAGGCAGGGTAGGGGAGGCGCTCAGCTGCTCCCCCGGCAGCACACGCCCTGCAAGCACGCTCCACATCCCCAAAAACCAAACATCTTTTGTCTCCCGTCGACCAACCTCCCCCATGTCCCAGGCATCTCCCCAACCCTCCTCCCCCCCTTCCCCCCGTCCCCAACCACCCTGCTCTGCCTCCCGCTTGCTCGCATCCACCCACCCCCTCAACCATATCCCCCTTCTCCCTCCCCCCTCCCTCCCACTCCTCCCTCCCACTCCTCCACCCAAAACACACACCTGCTCCGCCTCCCGCTTGCTCTCGTCCAGCTGCCGCCGCGTGCTGCTGAGGTCCCGATTCGAGTTCGTGAGCTGGCGCTGCAGGTCGTCCCGCGCTGACGTGGCGGCCGCCAGCGAGGAACGCAGCTGCCCCGCGTCAGCCACGGCCTCGTCCAGCTGGGTCTGCGGGGCAGGGTGGGGGTGGGGCTAGGTGGTATGGGCGTGGAAGCGGCTGATGAGGACGGGTTGATGAGGATGGGGTCAGGCCTTCAGGGCAGGACTGCGGCTCCGACCTTGGAGTGACTGGCCATGCATGTGTCGGTACAGATGATCTTTTTTGGGCCAGGCTTCGAGGGCTTGACCTGGCGCCTTGCGGCCTTGTTCCCTCTTCCCCTCCACTTCCCGCTCTCCCAACCAGCCTTCCCCCTCCTACCCTCCCACCTGCAGGCTGCCGTTCCCCGCCTCCAGGCGCGTGGTGGTCTGCGCCACCATGTCGGTCAGGAAGCCAAGGTCGTCCACCGCCTGGGTCACCCCCGGCCAGGATAGCGCGGTGCCGTCCAGAATGGCAAGCACCTGGGGGATGTGGGGGATGTGGGGGATGCAGGGGAGGGGAGGGTCTTCTTGGGCTATGAGCTATGCCACTCCGGCGCCACCCTGTCAACCCCAAAACCCCGGGCATGCCTGCCCCGCCCTTAGAGCTAGGCGTGCCAGGAAGGCTGCTCGGCTGGGGCAGCCCCGGCTGGGGCGGCACAGCGCGCCATGGCAAAGCCCGTGCGGCCCCTCCTCCCCCTGGCCCTGTCTGCCGCCGGCCCTTCGTGCTGAGCTCAGCCCCGGCTTCGTCGTCCGCCTGGCGGTTGAGCAGAGGCGAGCTTGAGGGCCCAAAAGGCTGCTGTGCACTGCTCAGGGACGTGCCCCCCCGGTCGGCACGTATGCCGCATGTGCTAAGCCACCCCACGGGCTGAGCCACCGCCAACCAAGGTTCTTCGACCGCAAACTCTGTCGGCCGCCGAATCTGTCGACGGCCGGCTCGGTCGACTGCCGACCAGGCGTCCGTTTACGGGAGCCCCAGCCATGCCCCCTCAACTCCTTGCGGCCATCACCCGCTGGCCAATAATCACTGGCCCCTGCCCAGGCTTGCCGCGGTGTGTGTGCCTCGAGAGGACTTCCGTGCCATCGCACGGCCCCGCCCCCCCCCCCCCGTCCCCCCTCCCTGGCCCGGCCGCCCGGGCCTGCCCGCACCTGCAACTGCTCCTTGACCGCCGATAACCCGCTCCGCAACGCCTCCGTTAGCTGCTTAGCGCTATAGAGCCTCTCAGAGGTGGAGTTCGGCGTATTGGACTTGGCACGCATCCGTGCGTGTGAGCCATTCCCCGCGGACGGTGACGCCACGGCGCTGCCGCTATAGCCTGCACCGTCCCCAAAGCTGTCGGCCCCAGCTCCAAAGCTCCGGCCGGCCATAGCGGGCATTCCGAGCTAGTGTGTGCCCGCGAGGAAAACCCCGCCGGGCGCGGCCCCGGCGAGAGAGGTGCTCCTCAGATGTTATCTATGTCTATAATGCTTATGTGGGTGTCCCTGGTCGCAAACGCCGGTCCATGGTGGGCTTGGTGAGGTCGCGTGGGGACCCCCTATCAAAGCTCAGTAAGAGTTGAAGGTCTATGACTTGCTACAGGTAGCAGGTTTGGCTTTGCTCGCAGAAGTCTCGCGGTGCCGGACTTCGAGGCCTCTCCAAGTGAGGTAAACCGCTTGCTTGCCTGTGTATAGTATTTGTCTTAGTTGCGTGTATCGATCGGCGCTGGGGATAGTCTTTTTAGTTGCGTCGCCGCGACGAGGACCTCACCGGATGAGGAAGCTGGCTCGCTCCCTCATTTGCCGACCCCGCTCGCAATTAACGACTGCAAACAATGCAGCAGCACCTCTAGATTACTGTGAGGTCAAGTAACCTTTGGTTCGCCGAGCACTCAGGGGTGCTGACTCTCCCGCGCCGAGCGCCGATCGTGCCCACAGCAGCCTTACCTATGCTGCACAAGCCGTGATTAGGCCGATGTCAATAAGCGCTAGCCAGATGAGGGCGGCGGACGGGTTGCGCCGCCCCCGATCAGCTGCACGCGCACCCTCCACGGTGAGCTCAGCCCCGCCGACCTCTAGAGCGCTGGTCAAGAGCCGTGCGATGCAAAGGATCAGAGCATACGCCATCAACTCCTGCGGGGAGGCCTGGTCGCCGACTGTCCAGCGACCGCACCCCGCTCAACCCTCTCACCCACGACTTCGCGCCCCACGCCCTCTGCCCGCAGGCGCGTGCCCCCGTCTTGCCGAGGGCCCCCCAGCCTGGCGTCGCCTCTTCGCGCACCAGCTTCCCTGGAGGCCCCAACGCGGCCCCTGTGCAGCACCCCCCACACACACCGCGCGGCCTTTCCGTACTTGCACAAGCGGAGCGCCGCAGCCTCGGCGCCGGAGGCCCCTCTGCCTCCCCTCTCGCACCCGCAACAGCTGCACCGGCCACAGCAGCTAGTGGATTCACGCTGCTACGGCCCCTGCTCTCCGCCGTTGCCATTGCGTCCGCGGGGCGCCTGCGGTCGCTGCCGCCGGGGCTCCTCGTTTGGCTCCTGGGGGCGTTTGCTGGGGCGGCCCAGCCCCCGCCGCCCACGTGGCTAGCGGAGGCGTACGGCACCCTCGCTGATACGTACGGCAGCAGTACAGCCGGCGGTGACGGGGCGGGAACTCCACCGCCTGGTCAGGCTGTCAAGGCGTTTCTGGTGGGTTGGATCACGGACTGGGGCTCGGGCCTGCGAAGGAAGGTCGAGTATGTCTTACCGGTAGTTTCGGGTCCTGGGAAGGCCAGGGGAAAACTGCAACCTCACCTTTGCCCTTCCTACTGAGTTGTTGAGGTGCGTCGTGGGTACCTCTTGCAATCCTCTCCTTACAGGCAGTGGCGTCGCTTGCTGCACTTCCCGGCTCCCCACCGCCACCTGCGGAGCAGCGGCGGCTCTTGCTCGTCCTGTACGACGCCCTGGACAGCGCCTGCCGTACGGAAAGCGGCTCGGGGCCCAGCCTGGATTCAGCTGGGGCGCTGGCCGTACTGCAGGCGGCGGCGGTTGCCTTGGATGTGGATGTGGCAGCAGCCAGCGGGGAAACGAGCGGAGCGACAAGCAGCAGCAGTGGGGATATCGGTGTGACGCCCTCGACTTACTTGCCAGAGACCCCGTCGGGGGAGCTTGTGGGGGCGTTGTTGCTCAGGGCCGCCGAGCTGCCGGCGGCGTCGTCCGCGGCGCCGCTGACACTGGAGCGGGCGCAGTCTGTGTGCCGCGCAGCGCTGGCGGCGCGGCGGCTGCCGCACCCGCCGCCGCCGGCAGCTGCGGCCGCCGTGCTGACGCTGTTAGCAGAACAGGGCGCGCCCGCCTTCGCTGCTGCCG
This sequence comes from Edaphochlamys debaryana, assembly GCA_016858145.1. NCBI lineage: Eukaryota > Viridiplantae > Chlorophyta > Chlorophyceae > Chlamydomonadales > Edaphochlamys > Edaphochlamys debaryana. The sequence continues at coordinate 617,144 of JAEHOE010000050.1, forward strand.
TCGCCACCAGTGGCGGCGCGGCGGAGGCGGCGGAGGCAGCAAAACTGTTCGTAGGTGCCCTGGCGGCTCTTTCTTGCGCCGGTGACGACGCTGAACTGCCGTCGCCGCTGCCTTCCGCCGCCGCGGCGGCACTGCTCCGCGGGCTCGAACCCCTTTTGCCCCTCCTTGATGCCCCCGGCATCGCCGCTGCCGCAGCGGCAGTCCATGCCCTCACCCCGCCGAACGACGAAGACGCGGTCGCGGCGGCGGCGGCCTTCGCCCTCGGCCCGGCAGCGGCAGCGCTGACGTCAGCGCTGGCCGCCGAGCCGCCCCCGTCAGCAGTGGCCCTGGCGGCGGCGCTGGCAGCGCTGCCGCCGACGCTGAAACCGGCGCCGGCGGCGCTGGCGGCGGCGGCCCACGGCGCCGTTCGCCGCTGCCTCGCCTCCGCCAGCTCGGGCGACTTGGCGGAGGTGCTCCGCGGCCTCGCTGACGCTGACGCTCTGCCCGGCTACGGCTGGCAGACCTCCCTCGCAAACGAGTCCTTGCCTCGACTCCAACAGGCCGCATCACGGCCGCCGCCCCCGCCGCCACCTCCCTACCCCCGGCCACCCGCCAACGCCACCTCAGCCCCGTCCGCGGCGGCCGCGGATCGACTCTCGTCCCAGGAGATTACTAACACGCTGTTTGTACTGGCGGCGCTCAACTACCGTGCGACGTTCACGTGGACGGGCGCGGCGGCGGCGGCGCTGCAGCCGCGGCTGCTGGGCCTGACGGGGCCGCAGCTGGCGGCGGCGCTGTGGGCGCTGGCCAAGATGGGATTCCGCGCGGAGGCCCCCTGGGGCGTGTACGCCGTACAGGTGGGCTGGCACGGGTGTGTGTGGGAGGGTTCAGGTGGGGGGAGTGAGGCCCGCCCCAGAGCATGGAGTATGGGCACCGAATCGAGCCTTCGCAGGAACAGGCATGGGACTTGAAGGTGGCGTTTTCAGGACGGCACGGGGTGCGTTGCGACCATTGGATGACGCAGCTCAGGCTGACACAGCCTGATACGGCTTGCCCGCCCGTTCCCTTGTGTGTGGCACAGGCCCTGCAGCTGTCACTCCCCTCCCTGGAGCCCTACCAGCTTACCTACGGGCTGGCCTCGCTGCAGCGCATGGGGGCCAACATGGGCCCCGCCGTACTGGACGAGATCCTGACTGCCGTACTGTCGTACGGCGAGGGCTCCGTCCGCGAGTACAGCCCATCGCAGATCGTGCTCTTACTCATGACGGTTGCCCGGCTGCGCCACGTGCCCAGCTACGCCTTCACGGAAGCGTTGACGGAGCGGTTGAAACCGCACCTGCTGGCGGCGCCGCCTCCGGCGACGGCGGCAGAGATGGAGGTGACGGCGGAGGTGGCCGCGCAGGTGGCGGCGGCGGCGCGGCGGCGGAAGCGGCGGGAAGACGAGGAGGCGGCGGCGGCGGGGCGGTGGGACTCGATGGCGGTGGCGGCGGTGGGCGCACCTGCCGGCGCCGCTGTGGCGGCAGCGGCAGCGGAGGCAGGGGCGCCGTCGCCGCTGACGTGTCAGGAGCTGGCGTCTGTGGCGTATGCGCTTGCGAAGCTGTACTGCAGACCAGAAGTGGGTGTTGGGATGCTGAGGAGAGCAAGTTGCCGAGGCAGTGAGGGCTTTATCAGGGTGCTGGGCACCTGGAGATAGCATTGACCGCCGGAAACATGGCGGAGCAGACTTGAGAGCGGCCAGCGTGCTTAACATGGCCCCACAACCGCTAACCGCTAACCGCCAACCCCCAACCACCCGCAGCCCGAGTGGATGTCGGCCTTCATGGCGGCCTGCCAGTGGCGGTTGGCCGACTTCAGCCCCGAGCTGTTGGCCTCCCTGCTGTGGGCCGTGGCGGAGCTGGGGCAGGTGCGCCTATCGGGCGAGGGGGGGAGCTGGGGTCTGCTTTGATTGTGGGTGGGCGGATGGGCCGTTTAAATGGGGAAAGACCGCCGGGGTGGTCAGCGGGACAAGGGTGCGCTGTGTCTACTCCCTCACCTGGACCCAACCGTGGTCCCTGCCTCTCGGTTTCTGCCCCTGTCCTCCCGACCTTCAGGCCCCCGACCCCACATGGACGGAGGCCTTCCTGGACGCCGCCCGGCCCCAGCTGGGGGCCTTCGCGCCGCAGGTGCGTGGTGCAGCCCCAGCCGCGCACCTCCCTGGCCTTCTCCAGAATTAGCAACATACCGGGCAGCATTGCACACAGCATTGCACAGACTCCCCCACCCTTACCTCCCTTCATCCCTGCCATCCCTGCCATCCCCCCCCCCAGGACCTGGAGTCGTTGCCATCCCCACACGGCAAGCAGTCTCAACGCAAGCACTTCCATCCCGTTCTCACCCCTATCCCCTTCATTCCCACCCCCCACCCACAGGACCTGGTGTCGGTTCTGTCCTCGCTGGCCGCCCTCCGCTCGCCCCCGCCCGCCGCCTGGCTGGGCGAGGCGCTGACGGTGCTGGGGGCGAGGGTGGGGTCGCTGGACGGAGGGGGCGTGGCGGCGCTGCTCAAGGTGGGGGCGGAGGGCGGATGCCGGGAACAGAGGCGAGGGCAGGGGTTACCTTCAGCGGGAGTACACTGGTGGCCGGGTACAAGGTTGGGCGCCTGAACCTCTCGTACCGCCCGTCTTCCCTCTCACCTGTTGCCTCCCGACCCCCCCCCTCGCAGGCCCTGGTCGACCTAGATGCCCGCGTCAGCAACCACCAGTGGTACGACGCCCTGTGCGATCAGGTACGGCACGGGCTGATGCAAGAGGGTGGTGGGATCATCTTGGGTTGCGGCTTTTAGCAGCATGCAGAGCTCTGAAAGCCCAGAGCAACAGGAACCAGCTCACCCGACCCAGCCATTCCCTCCCTCCCTTTCCTGCCCCAGGCCGCAGCCTTCCTGCCCAAGCTGCCCGCCCCCGCCCTGGCTGAGCTCCTGGCCTCCCTAGGAGCCCTGGGCCACACGCCCCAGCCCGACTGGCGGGCCAAGGCGGCGGCAGCCGCCGTACGCGTGGCGGCGCAGGCGGCGACGGGCGCTGGGCCCTCGGCGTCCAGCCCATCCGCCGCAGGGTTAGGAGCCATGGGGGCGACGGCGGCGGCTGGTGGAGCGGCAGCGGCGCTGGCGGCAGCGGCAGCGGCAGGAGGAGGGGCTGGCGCGGGGGCGGGGGCGGGGGCACCGCGCGGGCTGCCCCCCGCCCAGCTGGAGGCACTGGTGGTGGGGCTGGCGCGGATGGGCGAGGCGCCGCCAGCAGCGCTGCTGCAGGTGCGGGGGCCGGGCGGCGGGGAAGCAACGGGTGGATGCATGTGATGCGAAGTCTTGAGAAGGAGGGGCGCCTTGGAGCAAGAGAACACGAACCCTCGTGATGGTGGTACCCAATGCATCCTGGATTCTGCTCTTTATCCCCGCGCGCTGCTGCCCCTTCCCCGCAGGCCTACTTCACGGCCTCGGCCCCCTCGCTCGCCTCCCTGCCCCCGGACCGACTCACCGCCATCGCCTCGGCCCTGGCAGGCGTGCGCGTGGCGCCGGACGAGGCGTGGCTGGACGAGCTGGCGTCTGCCGTACGGAATAACGTCATGTCGTACACGCTCGTCCAGCTGGACTCCCTCGTGCGGGCGCTGGCGGTGTACGGCGAGGTGGCGCCGCCGCCAGGGCACGGGCCCAGCCGGGACCTGCTGGCGTTCCTGCGCGAATTCTGTCTGTACGGCTAGGCGTACGGCTAGTGGACAGGCCTCGGCGGATCTCGCATACCGGTACGTTGGGCGTTCTGGGCGTGGCTGTCTGCGCCTATAGGCACGAGAGGCGGACGCAGGGAGGGCAGTGGCTGGGTCAAGGCCTCGACGGAGAGAGCTGTGTGGCGGGGAGGGCCCGCATGTGTTTGGAGCGGGCGGAAGGGCCAGGAAGGGTTGAGGCCAGTCCCCGGTAGAACTTCAGGTTGGGCGCTGGACGGACAGGTGGACGTAGGTAGGACTTGCCCGGAATGAGTGCGAGCGTCTGTCGGCGCAAGGTGCTCCAGGCCGCTGTGGTCAATAGGGGCCATGGATACGGAGCGACAGTGTGCAGGGACAGGTTAAGATTATCCTCTCCTGCAGCTGCTGCTGTGCTGCAAGCCTCGGACCCAATCAACTGCAAATGCGTCAGGCAGCCGAGCGGCCGCACCGTCGTGATGACGGGCCGCACTCCGCCGCACTCCGCCGCACTCCGCCGCGCTCATCACGGCCCCTCATCTATGAATCTTGGTACCTGACCTTCTCGGATAGAGACGCTGCGGCAGTGGATCTGTTTTGGGGCGGTAGACCTAGGCGCACTACATTCTGCCTCACGGCCGTCGGCTCAGACTGCAGCGTCCTTTGCCAACGCCCCGAGTGAGAGCTGCCCGTTGGCGCCTCTTGCAACGCCAAGGCCGCCGTTTCATTCATGTTGCCTCCCCCCCACCCCCTGCATGTGCTTCCAACGCCTCAGCCCGCATCAGTCTCTGTGCCGCACCCTGTGCACACATTTCAGCGCAGTGATCCCCGTCATCCCCCTGCGCTTCTGTCAGGCCGGCGACTTGCTTCCTCCCGCAGGTCGCTGCAAGTCTTCCTCCCCTCCAATGCAACTCCCACATAGTCTTGCGCCGTAGCCAAAAAAACTTGAGTGTCGCAGTACGGTGGTCCCCGTCCCAGCGTTGGCCTCCACCTGCTCGCCCTCCCCCCCCTTCAGGTCCCTGCTTCTTCACCTTGACCTGCCGCTAGCCATGAAAACCTACGCCGTACCGTGCCATACGCAGCACAGCGCCGGCTACCGTCCGGGTCGTCTCCACCGCCGCCCCCCTGGCGCCAACTTCGTTGCCGGGTGCAGAAGCATAGGCAAGCTGGGGGCCCCGTCCCATCCCGTCCCGTCCCGCCGCGCCCCTCACTGCCCCAGCTTCTCCTTGAGCCGAGTGATGAACTCCTGGCGCTGCTCCGCGCGGGCCGTGTCGCCGCGGCGCGCGCGGCCCGCCGCCTCCCGTTCGTACAGCTCCAGGGCCTCGGCGGGCCTGTCCAGGGCCTGGGGAGGTGGGCGCGGTACACGGGTGAGAGGGTTGCGATGCAGCGAGGTTTCGCGCCGTATGGCGGCCGCGACGGGGCAGCTGGTACCGAGCCCCAGCGAGCATCACGTGTCGTACGCCCCTGCCGTACGCCGTACGCACCTCCAGGATGACGCCCAGGTTCCAGATGGCGGTGAGGGTGTCGGGGTGGTCGGGGCCCAGCCGGCCCTCCCAGCCCGCCATCGCCCGCCTGTGTTTCACCGGGGAGGGGACGGAGGGTTCGAGCGAAGGTCAACGTCCCGAGCCGAGCACCTAGCCAGCGTGCCGCCGAGAGACGCAAAACGCGGCGCCTGCCTACCTGCCACAAGCGCGGAGCTCGCTACGCCCTCCGCTCCTCTCCCCTCCCAGCCTCCACGCACGCCCCCCTCAGGCCGCACACGCACCTGAACAGCGGCTCCGCGGCCGCGTTCTGCCCCTGCGCCTGCAGCAGCACCGCCAGGTTGTTCACCGAGGCCAGGGTGTCGGGGTGGTCGGGGCCCAGGGCGGCCTCGCGGCCCTCCAGGGCGCGCCTGAGGGAAGGGGGGGTGCAGGGGTGCAGGGATGAGTTAGGGGTGGTTAAGCCCATGCATCCCTACCTCCGTTGTTGCACGCCCACCCCGCATGTCAACCCGGGTCCCCGTCCCTTCCTACCAGGACCCCTCCGCCCATCCTCGCACACCCCACCTGTAGAGCGGCTCCGCGTCCGCCGGTTTGCCCTGCGCCTGCAGCAGCGCCGCCAGGTTGTTGGTGGCGGAGAGGGTGTCGGGGTGCTCGGGGCCGGACAGGCGGGAGGAGCCCTCCAGAGCGCGCCTGGGGAGCGTGCGGGAGGGTGGTGTGGAAGGGCGGGGCGCGATGACGGGGGCGGCATAGAGACGGTGCAGTAGAGACCCACATGTGGGGGCATGCATGGCTGCATGCCCCCGGTTCCATCTCAGAGTACGCCTCCAATCTACCGCAACCCCTCCATGCACAGGCCCCCGACCCCCTTCTCTTCCCCCACCTATACAGCGGCTCCGCGTCCTCCAGGCGGCCCTGCGCCTTGAGCAGCACGGCCAGGTTGTTGAGGGCGGCCAGGGTGTCGTGGTGGTCGGGGCCCAGGCGGGCCTCCAGGCCGGACAGCGCGCGGGCGTAGAGGGGCTCGGCCTCGGACAGGCGGTCCTGGGGGGGGGAGGAGGGGGGAGGGGAGGCGAAGGAGGCGAAGGAGGCGAAGGAGGTGGGGGAAGGAAGGCTGAGAAGGTGGAGATTGCGCGCTCCCTAGCGCCCACCTCATCCACTCCCTCTTCAAGGCTCACAGAGAGCTTCCATCTGGCAGTCGCTCTGTCCTGACCCCCCCCCCCCCCTTCCCCTCGCCCACACGTCAAAGCCCCGCCACGCCCCTCCCACAGCGCAGCCCCTCCCACAACGCAGCCCCCACCCCCACCTGCTCCTTGAGGCTGAGCGCCAGGTTGTTGACGGCTGTGAGCGCCTCGCGGGTCTCGGGGCCGCACGCCGCCTCGTAGGCCGCCAGGGCGCGGCGGAACACGGCCTCGGCCTCGGCCTGGGGGGACAGGAGCAAGTGAAGGGGAAGGAGGGGGGCAAAGGGGTTGAGGGTGAGGATGAGGGGCATGGGCACAGAGAGGAAGAGAGGGGTCGGAAACATGAAGAGGCGTTGTGCAGGAGCAGGTGGCGGCTGGCCAAGCGCTGCTGGTGCCGCCCCCGCAGCCCCGCCATCTGTCCTTCCTACGTAACCTATCCTTGCAAACACTCTCCCCACGCCCTTCCCCTCTTCCCACGCTCACGTGCTTGCCCTGCTCCTGCAGCAGGAAGGCCAGTGCGTCCATGGCGGCCGCCGTGTCCATGTGCGCCTCGCCCTTGGACCGCTCCTGCGCCGCCAGCACGCGGCGGAGCAGGGGCTCGGCGGCGGAGAGCTTGCCTGGGGGAGGGGGGGGGCACGGGGGGTTGCAAGGGGGTAGAACTTTAGGGGAGGCAAGTCAAGCGGCGGCTGGCGAGCCCGACGCACACCAAGCAAGGCCAAGGGGGTGGGAGGGGAGCTCGAAAGTGAGTGAGAGCGCGTCGCCTCTTGCACCCCGGAGGAGCTGAGCGGCACACCGGGGACCAGAGGGGATGGCTCAAGTACAGTGGTGTCCGCGCCGCTGCCCCGCTGCTCACCGTGCTCGTGCAGCATGGTGGCGAGGTTGGAGGCCGAGGTGAGGGTGTGCTCGTGGTCGGGGCCCACGGCGGCCTCGGTGGCGGCCAGCACGCGGCTGGGGGGAGGGAGGGGGAGGGGAGGGGGGAGGCATGAAGGCAGGTGAGCTGTCAGGGAAGGGACGCTAGACTGGCCGCAGCACAGGCTGCATCCCCGCCACACAGCTCGCCCCCTGCTTGCCTGCGTGCGGTCTAGCCATGATCTGCACCACTCCCGCCCCTCCAAAGGCCCCCCTGCTTCCAGCTCCCACCGGTACAGCGCCTCCGACTGGTCGGTGCGGCCCAGGGTCTCCAGCAGCCGGGCGGCGCGGTCGAGGCTCTGTGGAGGCAAGGGGTTGGCGTGTATGGGCAGGCACGTGCGTGGCTGAGGGCCGCCTTGTCACAGGGGAGACTCCGTCAGCGTGCGTCTGGACCTTTTCCCATCGCCCTTGGCTGCCCCCCAGTTCCCCTCCCCCCTTCTACTCCTGGCACAGACAGTTCTTGCCGGGGGCAGCTCGCCTTTCCCCATCCCCCAAGACCCCCCGCAATCTCCTCCGAGCCTTAGGCTACCACCCCCACCGGCACCTACACTCCTGTGCACACAAGGCTCACCTCAATGTACTCGGTCCAGGAGGTTCCGGGCGGCAGCTCCCCCGACCAAGCCGCGCCGCTCTCCGACATCTCCCGAGTGGTGCCGGGCGGCAGGTCCGCCTCCACGGCGCCCGCCAGTACGGCCTTCACGGCGGCGGCGCCCGCCACGGCGGAGGCCACGGCGGCGCGGCTGGCGGGCGGGCCGGCGTAGGCGGCGGCGGCGGGGTCCAGGTCCGAGATGGCCTGAGGGGCAGGTGGCGTGCGAGGGCGGGAACGCGGAAGAGGAGAGGGTAAGCTGAGAGGGGTAGGGTGCGATGGGCGGGGTGGCCCCGGCAATAGGGTGCCCTAGTCACACCGCTCGGCCCAGCCCCTGCGGATCATGCCGTGCTCACGTTTCCCAGCGCCTCAAGATCCAAGTCGTACGTCAGCATGTGCACGCGCTTGCCCGCATCGCCCTTCGTGGGGAAGGAAAGGGAGGAACCGTCAAGCCAGAGTGGGTAAGAGCAGGCTTCCGGTCTTGGCTTGGCTGCCCTTGGATTGTAGCTCAGTGCCCCCCAGCCCCTGGGGTCGGTCCCCTTCACCATTGCACTGTACTCACCGCAACTGCCAGCTCAGCGAGGCAGCCCAGCTGGCCGAGCGCCGTGCCGTTGTCTTCCAGCACCAGTACGACGGACTCGGCGCCGCCGACCGCCTCCCGTACGACAGCGAGCGGATCGCTGCCGTACTCGGTGGCGGCGGCGCCGCCGTCAACCGCCAGTAGGTCCATCCAGACGAAGGTGCCGTCGGCGGCAGCGGCTGCGCCCTCGGGGGTCTCGCCCAGGGCAGCAGCCTTGGAGGTGAAGTGTTTGCCTGCGGACACGCGGCGAAAAGATTTTGGCATACCCGCCGCTGCAACCTCGCACATTCCACAGTCCCACTAGAGTCGACAGGTGGCCAAGATCAATACGCAATACGCATTCCACCCAGAGTCTTGTGTGATCAAGCTGGCCAACCGACCCCCTTCCCCTTCGGCCCGCTCGCCCCCCACACGCGGCCTCACGCAGCATAGTAGCCGTCTCATAGAGCGGCCGGTTGCGGTCGTGGATCACGTACTGGTACGGCCTGCCGGACGAAACGTTATTCTCCGGCTCGCTCTCATGTACGGCGCCCGTCAGCATCGCCTCCACGTACGACGAGCCGCCGCCACCGGTGGCGGGCGACACGACGGCGCCCGCCGCGGCGGCGGCGGTCTGAGCGTTGTCCGGCAGGCCGGCCGCAAAGGCTGAGAGCCAGGCCAGGGACACAGCGCGCTGGGGAGGAGGGAACAAGACGGACAGAGCGGCGACAAGGCACACTGAGGATCAGGGTGAAAAAAGCTGAGTGGGTGGGCACAGCGAAGGCAAAGTGAGTCAGAATGATGTGGGTCGGGGTCGATCGGGCGCACAATGCTCGCTTGACACGCGGGTGCGCTGTGCCCCCCAAACCCATTCAGAGCCAATGGGGGCGAGCGCGTAGGTGGCCCCTGGTCCTGGCAGTCCACTTTACAGCCCGAGATCAACGGCGTGACGTTGTGCCAGGGCAGGGGGGTCCACGGGGATGGCAGAGCCTGGACCCACCCTTGACGGATTGCGGCGCGGTGGGCTGCGCCCTCGGCGAGCCCCTGCGCCGTTGCGTGCATCGACCCCGCACATCGCCCGTCCCCCCCCACATCTCTCCCCATGCTTTAGCTCTTCCTACCTGCGTCACAGGGGGTCGTCCAGGTGCCGGGGGAGCTGTCTCCTCGGCGGGCTTGTCATCGGCGGGCGCCGGGGCTGGGGTATCGGCAGCAGCGCCTTCGTTGGCCGCTGGCACCTCGGCTGGAGGGGCCGGGGTAGCTGCAGGGGCAGGCTCCGCAGCTGCCTGCTTTGGTGCCGGCGCCGCTTTGGCAGGTGCGGCATCGCCGGCTGGAGTCGAGGCTCCGCAGCCCTGCGAGGATGGCCCGCATTAGGTCGGGCTCCCCATGGCGACCGAAGACGCCGAAACCCGGGAATGCAGGTGGCATGAGGCCACAAAGCTCTTACCATTCTTGAAACTAGCGGTAAGGTCAAGTAGTCGGGTCAATTGGAGTGCCGACGCAGTGCACGCCTGCACATGCGGTCCTCTGCGCACGTTCCACGGGCTTTCTTCTATGCCCCTCTACAGACAAGGTTGTGCGAATAAGTCGAGCCGGCTACGCTGAAGAGGAGCTCCTTCGGCGCGTCTGGAGGAAGGCGTGATATCCTTCGATTGCAGCCAACAGCAAGCAGGCACGAGTTCCACTTATTGCTCGCGAGCTACTGAGATAGCGGGAGCCTCTGCCCCAGTCGACGGAGTGGGACCCGTCCTTCGAAGCGTGCTGGAGGCCTGACGCGGCCTACGAGTGCTGCTTATCCTTTACGCTGTGAGACTAGTATTTATGTCGATGTCTGCTGTAGACGAGGCTGCAAAATTGCGTGTGCGTCGTACTCGGTAAAGGTGGTTGTGTCGTCCTGTGCGCCCGGCGTCCCCGCAGGGCCATACCCAGACCCATGCTCTCGCGCACCGAGCTTAACACGTCTCTCTCACTGGCGACATTCGGCTTCAACTGCCTGGGATTGCCGTCCGCGCCCCGGGCTGCTCGACATTCCCTCGAGCCCCCAACGCCCAACCCCAACCTACACAACACTACCAGCGCGAGCGGTCATACTGCCGTCCCGAGCTCCTGCCACCGCCCCCGCCCCCGCCCCTGCCTCCACCCCGGCCGCCTCGCCCGCTGCCCCTCCCCGAACCCCCGCCAAACCTCCGCCCGCCCTCCCCCTCCTCCTCCTCATCCCCCACCTCCCAGTCCCGCCCCCGTCTCCCCTCGCAACCACCGCGCTGCACCCCCCAGCCGGCGCCCTGCCCCCTGCCCCCTCCTCCCCCACCCCCGCCTCCGCCCCTGCCCCCCTCCTCCCCCGCCGCCGCGTCCCGGCCCCCGCCCGCCATGCGCCCCAGCAGAGCCCGCTCCCTCGGCGGCAGCGCCAGGCGCCATTCCTCCACCGCCTCGCGGATGCGCGTCGCGTCGTTGGCGCGGCACCGCCGCAGCACCGAGCACACGGCCTGCACGCGGGAGAGATAAGTAGGGGAGAGCGGCCGCGGCGGGGGTGTTGGTAGAAGACTTGTCAGGGGATGAGTCGATGAGGTGATGCAGTCAGGAGTTTAGCAGGTTGAGGAGGAGTTCGTTAGGGGCGTTGCAGGGAGAGGGTCGAGGAGGTGAGCATCCAGGAGACCACCAGGAAGGCATGCAGTCAGGACCGGGGTCTGGGTAGGGCCAGAGCAGCGTAAGCACGATGGCAAGGGGCTACCTGGGGCTACCGCGTGGGCAGTTAGGGACCTGGGCGCGCTATCTCCAGTCCGTCAGACTATGGCGGCTCACCCTGATGAACGCGCCGCGTGCTGGCTCATCCGGGCCATACGACGGCACACTCGACAGCGCCAGCATCGTCCACGACAGCTCGTCGCTGCGCCACACGCCGCCACCGCCGCCGTCACCATCGCCTCCCTCGCCGTCAGCTCCGCCACTGGGCGCCGAGCCCGGTGGCGCCATCTTGTCTACCAGCAGCACCTGCCACGCCTTGGCCTCAGCGGCTGTGGGCTGGAGCCCCAGCTGCAGGGCGGAATGGAGCGCCCGGGCCATGGCCACTCGGCCCGCCCGCCGCGCCGCCGCTGGCGGCGCCGCCAGCGCGGATTCGTACAGCCGCCGCACGGCAGCTGCCGGCAGCTGCGCGGGCTGGATGCGGAGGAGGTAGGCGCCCGTCAGGAGGCAGTCCGGGTTCGCGAGCGGCGGGGGTGGCGCCGAAGAGGCTGGCGTGTCTGACGGCGACGAGGCTGTGGGGGGTACCCCCGCCATAGCGGAGATTATGCCAGCGACGCGGGCCTTGTGGGGCGCAGACATCTTGGCCCCGACCGTCGTGCCCATTCGAAACACGACCTGCGACGCCGCCGTCAGAGCGTCGGCCGACGGCGCAGCGGCACGGCGGCTGGCGCCGCCGCCAGCAGCGGCGGACGCTGCCAGCGGGGCCGTCACGGCCTCCAGCGCCGCCAGCGTCGCCTCCGTCAGAGACGTCATCAGATCCGCGCTCCATCCAAAGCGGATGGATCCGACGCCGTACCAGAGCTGCGCCACGTCGCGCAGGTCCGGCGGCGGCAGCTTGCCGCTGGCGGCGCCGCCGACGCCTGCTGCCTCCGTCGGCGGCGCCGCCAGAGGCCGGAGCAGCTCAAGGGCCTGCTTCTGCAGGCGCTGTAGAGCGGCGGCGCCGCCGGCGCTGCGTGGCAGGCCTTCGTCGTCCAACTGTACGGGGGGCACAGGTTACGACACGCATTCGTCGGACGCGAAGGAGGAACAGGTCGTGGGGCCACGCGTGCGATACCGTCAGGGGAAGTCGATCCCAGCTGGAGCGCAGCGCAGCTCGACAATGCCCAGTCAGCGGCTTGAGGCTGCAGACCATGCGCCCCCCAGGACCTGCGCGCAACCAAGCACCCGCCCTGCGCCCGCCGCACCTTGGCGATGGCCCATAGCGTGTTGGCCACGCCCCGAAGCTCCATGCCCCCAGCGCCCGCCGCCCCTGTGCCCTCGGTCTCCTGGGCCGCCTTGCCCTTGGCCGCCGTGGCCCCCAGCAGCAGCTGCGTGGCGGCCTCGGCCGCGTCCTGCTCCGCCCGTGCCGACGCCGCCTCATCCTCGCGCGCCCGACCGCCGCCCCCGCCGCCTCGGCCCCCGCCCCGCCTGCCCGACTGGAGGGTGGCGAGCTTGACCCATGCGGTGGCGATGTTGACCGGGCTGAACGGAGGCGCGGGGCCGCTGAGGCCCGCGCGGTCGCGGTCGGGTGACGGCAGCAGGCTCAGCAGCTCGGCGCAGGAGCGTGCGTCCTGGAGCCGGAGGTTGAGGTTGCGGCCGGCGCCGCCGGCTGGGCGGGCGGCGTCGCTGCGGTCCGTGGGTCCGTCCCGGCGGCTGCTGGCCAGGTCCCGGTCGCCGCGGCCGGCGGCAGCGACTACGCGGGCGCGGGCTGCCCCTGGGCCTGACAGATCCGCTGCGGCCAGCGTCGGGTTGCAGGAGCTTTGTGAGGAGGTAGAGGTAGCTCTCGTTGGCTCGCATGGGCCCAAGTGGCCCCGGAATTGGGGTGTGGCGGGGGTTGCGGAGGAGGCACGCCGCCGCCAGCGGTCCCCGCCGAGGGCCGGGCGGGGCCCGACGCCCTGCCCAGTCCAGGCGAGAAGCATTCGGCGTGTATGCGAGGGCGTGATCAGCGTTGTTTGCTGGCCTCTGTCGCGCGAGGCTGCAAGTGGTGGATGCCTTCGGGACTCGGGGTGCACGCGCTCGTGGTGAGTTGTCAGAGTAATAGAATCTGCAGACAGGTACCGATTGTGTGCTGCTCACGCGAACAGGCGAAGGGCAGGTCGGATTTGCCGGATGGGGTTTCCGCGTTCCTCGACGTCGACCAAACACTATCGAGCCTATCACAGACGCAAACTACACACAACGTCAAGCGCATAGCAGCAGAGAGAAGCTTATCGCTTACGTTCAGAAGGCTTCACTTCGCACATTTTCACCAGGCCCTAGCGCTTGGTCTTGAGCGCTGCTCAGCAACCATGTCGACACAATACTCTGGCTCTCGGCCGCTACACGGCAGCGCGGCCCAGACTCCGCTTTATCAGAAAATGAGCGACTACGCGCATTCCAACAAGGTGCGCTTCGCCGAGGACCCTGCAACGCTTTCTGATGGGCATATTGGGCATATTGAGGCTCTCGTGACTTCCCTGGACCTGGTTATCCGCACCGTGCTGGTGCCAGCACCCACCCGACCGCGCCCCACACACCCCCCTGTCCAGGTCCAAGAGCTGCTCCAAAAGATGACCGCTGACCTGTTCGTGGAGCGACCAGCAGACCCCGTGGCGTGGATGATTAAGTGGCTCAACGAGGAGCAGAAGCGAACGGCTACGGATTGAGGAGGGCCGGCCACGCAGACCAGGGGCCGCGGGAGGTGGGGGAGGGCTCGCACGCCTCCAGGAGCCCTGGTGCGTTGGCGGGGTGCTCAGCTGATAAAGTAGCAAGGTTTGAGTCGAAGGTAGCGCCACGGATGAGCTGGTAGCTATGTTGGTGCAAGGGGCTGGGGTGGGGCAAGATAGCTACCCTGGTGGGTAAAGGGCAACAGGATAGGTGCTGGGTGGGAACCGTTAGGCAGGCAGGGGCTCCTCACGAAGGCGGCATGCGGCATACGAGGGTCATTTGGGGGCCACAAACCGAGGGGTAAACATTGTGGCCTCAGCACACACTCCCGCCGACGGAGCTGTGCCATTGCAGTATTCAAAGCCAGGGGAGGATGCGCACGGGTCCGGTTCAAACCGCTCTTGCGCTGGGGCGCGGGTGTCCGTTGGTTGGCTTGCGGCGGCGCCTGTCTAACTCTCAACAGACAGTGTGGGATACGGCGAGACGGTCCGGGGCGTCGCGTGAGGGTCAAGTGGTGCAGGCTTTGCCCTGCTGTGCGGATGCTGCAAGTCCCCAGCGCCAGCGCAGTGGGGTCTCCGTTTCCACAGCGGGCCCACTTGGAGTGTCAGCCGGGGGCGAGAAAGCCCTGGGACGGGTTCCGCAGAGTTCGGCACTGCAGCCTATGAAGGTCGAGGCAGGAGATCAACTGAAGGAGCCGCGGTGCCGCGTAACCCAGTGGATCCTGACGTCCTGACTTGAGCGCCCCGACAAAGCTGAGGGCGAGCAGTAGCGCTTTGCCTCAAACGAGCTTGGCCCAAGTCCAGATCAGTTTGATGCCGGACCTGACTCACGTGTTCACGCCGTACATTGGGAGCTTGCAAGGAAGGCCCGGGATGCATGTTTTGTCATGCATCCGTCAGCCGTGACGGGGTGGCGTGCGCCTGCCGCGAGTTAGGTGGCACGCGCCCCCGCGCTGAGTCTACCCGAGTCCGCCACGCCGCGCCTCATGCAGACTGGGCAACCCAAAGCCAGGTGATACTTGTCCCAACCTTACCATCCTTTCGATAATGGTCGGCAACGGCCAACGGAAGTACGACGGCGCGTGTCCGGCACGCGCCTCCCGTACGGCGCCCTGGACGAAATCCGGCGCGCCCTGGTTACTTGCCTGCAGCCCCCGCTGCTGGCACGCAGACTAACCTATTCACGAGCCCTTGGACTCAATGCGCAAGTCAAGCGACAAAGCCCGCAGCAACGTCCGGCGATACCTCTCGCGACGATTGGAGTCATCGGACAGCCGCCGCCGCTCTTCCACCCCGCCCACGACACCCAAGTACCCTGATTGACCACAACTAGCTGCTAGCCTTGAGAGGCCTTCCAGTATGGCGGCTTGCGCGGGAGTTTCCGGGGCGAGCCTCGCGGCGGCCTATGCCTGTGTCATTGGAGCCGCGTTCGCATCGATGATCGGCGCCCTCGTAGTCTGCTTCTTCAATCTCCGGAAGAACTCGCGGCTGCTGGCAATCGCTCTGGGCTTCGCTGCGGGAGTGGTGAGTCCGGGTCTCCGGGACGGCCGGGTTGGCGGGGGGTTGCGCGCGCTCTCGGCACGCGCTCGCAGCAGCAGGCTGCAGCTGGCCCGATCATCGCTCCTGCTCAACAATCTGGCCCTCTGCCCCTTCCCCCTCCCGTCATCTAGATGCTGTACATCTCCGCGGTCGGTGAGTCGGGCCGCTATGGGCGGGACTGGCCGCGGCTGTCAGGATCCCTCCTTGAAGTCTTGAAGCCTGCCGCTTTCCACAAACCCTGCGCTGCGCTTCACACGAGGCAGCATCCCGTGACGCCCACACGCCGACCCACATCGCCACTGTCCAGCCCCCCCGCCCCGTCTCCTCCCAGCCCTTGTCCCCGCCCCCTCCCACCGACACCCTCCCCCCGCTCCATTCCCCCCTGCAGACATCTACTCCGCCAAATCCGTCTACATGTTCAAGTCCGCGGGCTTCTCCGACGCCCTGGCCTTCACGTACGCCACCATCTGCTTCTTCTGCGGCTTCCCCATCATTTGGACCCTGGACCACGTGAGACGGGAAGGGGGCAGGGGGAGGGGGAGAGAAGAGTGGAGGGCGGTTGTTAGCGGGGCCAAGAGCACAGACTGGCGACCGTACCACCCCTGACGCCGCCTCTTCTAAGCCCAGGCCCGAACCTCATCCCACATCCCCCGGACCCCTGTCCCCAGGTGTGCCACTGGCTGGCAAACCGGGGCGCCCCGGGGGTCCACCTGGACCTGGACGGGCCCGACATGGGCCTGCCCCATTCCCACCCGTGCCCACACCGGGCCCACACCGGGCGCCACCGCCGCAACAGCGACGCCGCCCTTCAGAGCGTCGACGAGGACGCCTCCTGCTGCAAGGCCGCCGCCTCCTTCCCTGCCTCGACCTCCCCTTGCTGCGACGCCCCGCCCACCGCCGCCGGCACGCAGCCCCAGTGCGTGTGCGACGCCGAGACCGCCGCCACCCTCAGCGCCTCCGACTCGTGGTGTGCCACCGCCCAGGACATGGAGACGGGGCTGCGGCCCCCGCCGCCGGCGTCCGCTGCCGAGGGTACTGCCGCCGCTGAGAAGGGTGCCTTCGCCGCTGCCCAGCCGCTGGCCGAGCCCAAGACCCCCCACCTGGGGGAGTGCCTGGCCGCCGACTGCAGCTCCGACGAGGAGGTGACGGCGGAGCGGGCTCGGTCGCTGGTGCGCTCCGGCATCCTGTGCGCGGTGAGGGGGCGGTGGGTGTGGGGCGGGTTGCGGGCGTGCGGGTGACGGCGGGGGCTGCCCGCTGTGACTCACTAATTCACGCAGGCAGCGCTTGGCCTCTTGGCCTGCGACAAAAGAATGTGGGTCGGCCACGCACTGGTTTGCGCACTGGTCCTCAACCCTCTGTGCGTCAACCCCCCTGCATCCCGTGTGCCTGTCTCCCGCCCCCAGCTGGCCGTGGGCCTGCACAACCTGCCCGAGGGCCTGGTGACCTTCGTGGGCTACATGGTGGGTGGTTGGGCGTTGGCGGTTGCCTGGCAGTTGGTTGGGCGGTTGGCTATGAGGGACAAGACCGTGGACCGGTGCTGGACCTGGTTGGAGCAGCATCGTACAGATCTGTTGCTCGCCCTCAGTCCTCCTCCCTGCGCCGCCTCTGCCCTCACCCTTCGCCTGCCCCAACACTGACCACCCTTCCTTCGCGGCCTCCACCCTCCCACCCCCGCAGGACTCGATGGGCAGTGGCATCACCACCGCCGTAGCCATCGCCATCCACAACATCCCCGAGGGTGGGTGGCGGAGCCCTGGGGCGTGTTTGGGTCCGGCTTGAAGAGGGGCTTGAACAGAGGCAGGCCACCCCGCCCGGCATACAAGCAGCCTTGTTCTTCTCTCTCCCTATCCCTCGTTGCTCGACTTCAGAGGATGCATAGGACTCCAAAGCACCAAGCTAGCCGCAAGCCCCCGAATTCTGGAGCCGTCAACGCCCTCCCCCGAACCCTCATCCCCCCGCCCCACAGGCCTGGTGATTGCCTCCGCCATGTCCGCTGGCACCGGGTCCAAGATGAAGGGCGTACTGTGGTGGGCACGGGAGGGTGGGGGCCGCAGGCCCTCAGCCTCTCACGTGCCGGACCGGCACCCGCGTCCCCTTTACCGTACGACCCGCACCCACGCACCCGTCCCCACCCCCAACCCCCAGGGCGCTACTGGCGTCCGTCTCGGAGCCCGTGGGGGGGTGAGCTGTCGGGCTCTGCTTGGCAGCAACCGGCGGGGCTGGGCAGGCTGGCGGGCGGGAGGCTCTAGAAGCACTAGCGTTTGGGCTGGGTCCTGCGCCCGCACTCCACCGGCTCGACACGGCTCGACCGCTGTCCACTCGCCCACCCAACCCTGTCCCGCCCCGTCTCTCACTCGGACAATCTTGCTGATTCGTGCACCCTGGCGCAGGCTCATAGGCCTGGCGGTGGTATGCGGGGGGCAGATGACGGACACGGTGTTTGGGATCCTGTTCGGACTGGTGGGGGGGATAATGGTGAGGATGGGATGAAAAGGGGGGAGGGGTGAGGGGGGGGGCAAGATCAAGTCTGGCGATGTAGGATCGGGGTGAGAGGGAGGGAGTCGTCCACGGTGGGAGGAATCATGGTGAGTGGGTGGTGGCGTGGCGACAGGGGGCTGCATGGGTAGCCCGGGATGTGAGGGCGGAGGGCGGAGCAGAGGCAGGGCGGCGCTGCGTAGACACCGCCGGCCTTCGTCTCCTCACCCTCACCATGCGCTCCCCCTCCCCCCCTTCCCTCCCTCCCCCCCAGGTGTACGTCAGCATCAAGGAGCTGCTCCCCACCGCCCACCGCTTCGACCCCCAGGACAAGGTGCACGCGGGGCAGCAGCGGGGAGGGGGTCAGACGACCTCTCGCCGGGGGGCAGGGGGGGGGTGTGTGTGCCAGGTGGTGTCATGGAGCCTTGCTCGCTTGGGTGCCTCCCGAATGGGACTCCGTGGTGTGTAGCCGTAGCCTGCCCAGTGCCGCGCATCTGTCGCTCGGTCCCGAACCCTCTGTCCTCCGTGCCTTGCCCGGGGACGTTGCCGCACCGCACGCAGGTCACGTCCGCCTCCGTGCTGTGCGGCGCCTTAGTCATGGCCTGCTCCCTCATCGCCATTGCCTTCTCCATGCCGCCCGTGTCGGACGAGGCGGCGGCACCTGGAGCGGAGGCGGCCACAGCTGCGACCCCGCAGCGCCTTTACTAGTGTAGGCAGGGTAGCGGCGTGCATGGATGCGAGATCCCGGTAGCTATAGGTCAGACCTTGCAAAGCTGGGTGTGCACAGCTGGATGGGGCAGCACGGGCGGCGGCCAATGTGCCAGCGGCGCCACCCTCCGCCGCCAGCCTGTCAACCGAAGAGCGAAGCAGCTAGCCAAACCTTTTTACTTCATGGATGTTACGGGCTGTGCACCCTGTAGCGTGGCGGCCGGTGTGATTTCTGATGCGAGCATACAAAGCTGTCCACGAGCACATGCTGCGCCTTGCAGGCAAGGTGAGCCTTATCCCTTCCATCTCATTGGGGGCATGCATCACATGCATGCATGCCCCAGCACTGTTGTCCTGACGTGGCAGCGTATGCCGTTATGTGCTTTACTGTATGTTGTTGGTGTGCGTTTCGGGGCGCGCATCATCTCTGTGGTTGCCCCAGGTGCAAGAACTACATGGAACGTGAGTGCCAACTTTGGCGTCACTATAGCCGCGTAGGTCCTTGGCGCAATTGCTTGGGGCAGTGGTTTGTGGTACGGGGTACCCTAGGAGGACTAGGAGTACTTGGGTCCGCGGCGGGGAGTGCGAGGTCAGAGGGAGATGATCTCAATTAAGTGCCGTTAGGGGACTTCCTGCACCCCCTGTAACTCGTGGGGCCAGCAGTGTAAGCCCCGCAGTAGAGTGCTGTCCTGTACATGTGCTGTATGTGAGCTGATTTGTTCCCCTGTGTGCTAGCTGGGGCAAAGGCGCCACGCGGGACTCCACGCGCTCGGGGCTGCGACCTGCGACTGCTGCGAGTTCTGGGCATTCTGGATGTGGTGAAGGGGCTGCCATGCGGACTTAAACTACGCTCTATGCATGTCGCCTGGAGCTCTTGAGCCTTCGGTTGTTACACCTCCTTCCAGGCCGCCGCTCTCCGGTTGAGAGCCCCCCCACGAGGGCCCCTGCCTCCCAGGCCCTCCCAGCCCTGTACGTGTCAGCATCCTGCTTGCCCCCACACGGGGAAACCTGCTCTGAGCACCAGGCTGCCGCCTCACAGCGGCCGCCGGAGAGCAGCGCTCCCAGGGCCCCGCGCATCCATCCCACGCTACCGATCCGTCGGAGCCCACAAGCACAACATTCTAGGCCCGATGGATGGCAAGACACACCCCAAGCCGCCCAACGCACCCCCCACCCCAACGCGTCCTCCCTGCCTCCACAACACCCCTTTCACGCCTCCTCCAGAGTCAGCACCGCACCGCCACGCCTCATCGCGGGCACTGCCGTCCGATTCGGTCCGAGTCCGGCCCGTGACCGAGTCCGGTCCCACCATGCCACCCCCCTAAGCAGTCAGCCTCGGCCGCCCCTAAGGGCTGCCCCTGCGCCTGTACCTTCTCAACTGGCCCGTCCCAGCCCATTTGACTCGGACCCGGTATCCCGGCTTAGCACCCCAGCACACGCAGCCCAGGCCGCAGCCTGCAGACCTCAGCGGTCAGCGGCCCCACGTGCGTCAGCTCGATGCCCGCAGGCAGCTGGAAGGGGCAGGGGCCTGGACCGTGGGCCCGCCGTGGGCCCGACACGGACCCGCGTGGGCCCCTGCGCCGCACGGCCTTCGGCGATGGGCCCACGGCGCCGCTCGCGCTGCGCCGCAACCCGAGGACCCGGCCGGACCAGACCGCAGTCCCTGGACCGGACCGCACCGGACCGGACCAGATTGCGTGCAGTACCTCCTGCACCAGCCCGTCCTCCGCCACGCCCGTAATCCACCACCCGGATCCAGGATCCAGGCCGCCATCCAGATCCGCCGCCGCTCAGAATCCGACCTGGAACACGTCGATCCGCGGGTCGTCGGAGCAGCCGAACAGGATGGGCTGCCCGGGGGACCCCGGGGCGCCCGCCCAGCGGATGTCGTGGTAGTACTTGACGGCGCCGGTGGGGGTGACGCTGGGGGGCGCGGTGAGCATGATGGGCTGGCTCATGTTGGTGAAGTCCATGACGTACATGCCTGGGGGGGAGGGGGGTGGAGGAGGAGGGAGGCGGAAAGGTTGTGTGTTTTGCGTGTGGTGGCACGTTCGGAGTAGGACTCCCCTCCCTTTGTGGTCACCTCCGCCCTCCTTGGCCACACGCCCTGGCCGCCGCCGGCAGCCACCGACAGCAACGGCACGCAGGATCCCCACCCCGCTTCCCAGGCTGTCCCGCCTGTCCCCTAGTCGCCCTGAGGCCGCGCCTCCCTCCTCAACCCTCCTCCGTCCCTCCTGTGTGCCTTCCCCCCCTTGACACCACCCACCCTGGTACGTGCTGATGGCTGCGAGGCGGGCGTGGGGCGCACCCGCGGTGGCGATCTGGGGAGCGAGGAGGTGGGAGGGGGGGCAGGGGGGTTGACGGGGGTTTGAGGAGGGGGGGCGATGCGGGGCCTGAGGGTCGGGATGCCCTGCTCCTCTCAGACCCTCCTTGCCGGTGCACTGCTTTCCTGCTTCCCTGGACGCCTCCCCACCGAGCCTGCCTGGTGCTGCCTGACAACGCAGACAGCCTCTCCCTCCTCCATTCCTGCCCCCCACCACCACCATGGCACCACCTGGGTTGACCCCCTTGGCCCCCTGCCTCCCTCTTCCCCCCGTCGGCCCCACAGCCCCTCAACGCCCCCTCCCCTTGTGACCCCGCGCCCCATCCCCCGTTCGTCCCCCTTCGCAAGCTCACTCCCACTCCCACCCCCCACCTCTCCTTCTCTGGCCAACCTCACCCCTTACCGAACCCCTCCTTGCTGCATCCGCCTCCAGCACCCCCAAACCCACCCCACCTTGACCGCCGCCTGTCCGTCGATCTGCAGCCGCACCAGCGCCGTCGCGTTGGCTCCGTGCGTGAGGGTGGTGAGGTTGCGCATGTCCCACACGCCCACGAAGCCGTCCACGGCTGGGGGGGGGGAGCGGAGGTTATGTTTTCGAGCGGGAAACGATCAGGCGGATAGGGGGGTGGGGAAAGAGGGGGTATTTTTCCGAGCGGCAGTGGGTCCAGCTGTGTGGCTGAGAGGGGCCCCGGAGAGCGAGACGCACGGGCCGGAGAAGGAGCTGAGACGCACGGCTGCGCCAGCAACCCGTACGGCACAGCACACTCGTACGGCAGACACTCACACGTGGACAGCAGCAGGTGGTCGGTGGTGTCGAGGCACGTGATCATGTCGTTGTGCGCCTGAGGGAGAGAGGGAAGACAGGGGGTGCCGGTGTGCACCACTTGAGCTCACAAGCGAACCCCTGCAGGCCCTCCGCGCACCCTCCATCAGGCCCCCCTCAGGCCCCCCACCAGGCCCCCACCAGGCCCAGGCCCAGGCCCACCTTGGTGACCCCGTTGGCGTCCTTCTCCCCGAAGCAGCCCACGCTGTGGGCCTGGCGGCGGTCCCAGATGAGCAGTGTGGACTCGCGGCCGCCCGTGACGAAGACAAAGGGGTTGGCGTGCCAGGGGGAGGCGGCGGTGACCATGTCCCGGTGCTCCGAGTAGACGGTCACGGGCTGGAGGGTGTGGGGGGGGAGGAGGGGGAAGGGGAGGGAGATGGGGGGGAGGAGGTGATTGGGCGGGGGGAGGGCAAGGGAGAGGTAAGGAGCGACGCTGCATAACCCGATCCTCGCCGGTTGTACGAAACCGTACGAGCCCGTACGTACCTGCATGTTGTCGAAGGACGCCGAGCGCGAGGCGTCGTACAGGACCACGCTCTCGGCCTGCGGGGACGGGTGGGGGAGAAGGGGGGTCAGTTAGGGCGGGAGATTCTGTGCTTGGCAAGAATCCGCACACGCTTTGCATTCCCCTTCCTCCCGCCCTTCCCGTCCCCTCGCCTACGCCCCCGCACCCATCGCCCCGTCGCCCCATCCCCCCGCACCCCTTCCCTCCCCTCACCGCCGGGCTGCCCGGCGCGCCCTGCGGACACTCCCCATGCTGAACCAGTTCCCCCTTCCCGTCACTGAGCACCTCCCCCGCAGCCCTCCCCCCAATCCCCTCCTCCTCTCCCCCCGAATCCCCTCACCGCCGGGCTCCCCGGCGCGCCCTGCGCGGGGCTGTTCTCGCCCATGACGAAGTAGTCCCCGTCCTGGCCCCCCAGGGCGCGGGCGAAGGAGATGAGCCCCCGCTGCACGGGGCCGAGCAGGCGGCCGCGGGGGGCCCAGCCGGCGGTGCGGGCCACGCCGGGCGGCGAGGCGGGGGTGCCGGGGGCCTGGGCGAAGGCCAGCACCGCGGGCTGGTCGTTGGGGTTGGCCTGGACGCCCTGTTGGGGGGGAGGGGAGGAGGGGGGGAGGAGATAGGGGGGAGTGAGATGCCGTACATGCAGTACAGGGGGTGGGGGGTGGAAGGCCAGGACCGCGGGCTGGCCGTTGGGGTTGGCCCTTGGGGTTGGCCTGGACGCCCTGTTGGGGGGAATGAAGGGAGGGGAAGGGGGTTGTTTGTTGCTGAGAGGGATCGCGCCGGCGCCAGGGAGTCCTTGCGCGAAGGGGTCAACGAGGGAGGAGAGAGGGGGGCCGGGGTTCTAGAAGCTGAAGCGGGTTCGCGCCGTCTGCGCCACCCGCAATGAAGCGTGGGGACGCGTCATTCCGTCTGTCCACCCCGGCCTCGCCCCGAGACCTCCACGTCTTCACACACGCCCCGTCCCGCCCTCCCCCCCCCCAAACCCCA
Organism: Edaphochlamys debaryana; assembly: GCA_016858145.1. Classification (NCBI taxonomy): domain Eukaryota; kingdom Viridiplantae; phylum Chlorophyta; class Chlorophyceae; order Chlamydomonadales; genus Edaphochlamys; species Edaphochlamys debaryana. The sequence goes on from JAEHOE010000050.1 coordinate 640,246, forward strand.
CCTCGGGGCTGGTGACGGGCACCCCCGCCGCGATGACGGTCCCCGAGCGGGGCAGGATGTCCAGGGAGCAGACGAAGTGGGAGGACATGTCCAGCCTGGGGAGGGGGGGGGGAGGGGGGGGAAAGGGATGAGGAGGATGAGGGATGAGGCTTGATGTTGACCGCCCAGAACGTCCGTGGCTTCCTCTGTCCACCTCCCAGATCCTCACGGAGTTGCCGGCTGGCCACGTATGTCAGGGAGCCTCTGAGGATCCCCTACCCCTCCTCTCCCCACTCCCCTTGTCAGGGCGCGCACAACAAGACACCCCCCCTCCACCCGATCCCCGCACACCTGGTGGCGAGGTTGGCTGTTGGATACCCCTCCAGAACCCCTATCCCTCCTCTCCCCTCCCCATTCTCTCTCCTCTCGCCCTGTCAGGACCCCCCCCCGCCTCCACCCGATCCCGCACACCTGGTGGCGGGGTTGCCTGCTCCGTCCCAGGCAATCAGCTGCCCGTCCTGACCCCCTGAGAACAGCTGCCCGTGCGTTGCGTCGTAGCAGAGCGTGAAGACGGTGGAAGAGTGACCGCCGCCCCACACGCCCAGATGAGTGAGAGAGGTGGGCGTGGGGGTGGGCGCGGCGGCCGCGGCGGCGGCGGGCGCGGGAGCCGGCGTGGCGGGGGAGGTGGCCGAGTTGGCGGAGGCCGCGGGCGCGGAGGCGGGGGTGGCGGAGGAGGGCAGGGGGAAGGCGGGGAGGCCGGCGGCCGCGAGGCCGGGGATGGGCTGCCCCGGGTTGAGGGCAGACTGCGGAGGGAAGGGCAAGGAAAGTCGGGGGAGGGGGAAGACGAAGAAGGGGCGGTAATCAGTAAGGGTTGTGGTCATCAGGGTGGTGATCACTGAATGTTTCAGCAAAGATCACGAGGGAGCGTCGTGAGGCCCGACACAGTGAATGTCACTCAAATGGGTGAGCGCGGTACTTTGGCTACGCCCCTGCAGAGTACATGCCGTACTCACCAGGGTGTTGTAGCAGTACTGCAGGTCGTACGCCAGCCAGCCCTCCTCCCGGATCGCGTCCAGGGCGCGCCACAGGGAGCCGAGCATGTTGTCGGGGGCGCGGATGAGCTGGGGGGGGGAGGGGGGCAGGGGGTTCGAGATGTTTGAGGCGGCTTATCATCCTCAGCCGGCAGTTGTGAGCCAATCGCCTCAATAACCATCTTCGCTCTCTGCGCTGTTCCTGAGGCGGCCGTTACAGTGGTTAAGTTCCTGTGCGGGGAGTACAGCACTACGCTGCGCGCGCCGCACGCATCGGCCGTACCGTGCCATACCTGCTCGCCGCAGTACTCGACCACCTTGCCCAGCATGGTCACGGCGGCGGTGCGCGTGTCGGGCTTGGCAAGCAGCCGTACAAGCGTCTGTACGGCACCTGTACGGCAGTTGGAGCAGCGGAGCGGCGGCGGGGGCTCAACGGTCGGCGACGGCAACCCACACTCATCTAGCCCCGCCGCACGACAAATCCCCGGCAGCCCGCAACCGCCCCGCAACCAACTCCCAACCGTAAACCGCCAACGCCCAACCGCCAACCGCTCACCGTCCAGCTGCACCGCCTCGAAGCGCACGAGCGTGGCGAATGCGTCCGCGTAGGCAAAAAACTGGGTGCGGTCGGCGTTGATCTGGCGCTTGCGGGTGAGCGCCATGAGCACCTGGCGGTGGGGGTAGAGGGCGCGAGTTGGGGGGTGATTGGTGGCGTAGTCTAGAGCGGCTAGGCTAGAGTAAACATGTGGTGGTGTACTTTGGGGGGGGGCGTTTGGGGGGCGTTTTGGGGGTGATTGGTGGTTTACGACGGGTAGGAGAGCGAAGGGTGAAGACAAGAGGGAGGAGTGTGTGTGAGGGGGGGGAAAGGCGCTTGCGGGTCAGCGCCATGAGCACCTGGTACCGGGGGCAGAGGGCAGAGGGCAGAGGGCGCGGGTTGGGGGGAAGAGGATCAGAGGAGAGATAGACGCGGGTTGGGGGGAAGAGGATCAGAGGACAGATAGACGCGGGTTGGGGGGAAGAGGATCAGAGGACAGATAGACATGGGGGGGGGGGGTTCAGGGTCCCGAGCGTTGCGCAGCTGCGCCCGCACCCCCGTCGCCCCAGCAGTCACCCTGCCCCTGCCCACGATGCCTTCAAGCCTGCCCCCCTCACCACCTCCTGCCCCCCCACCCCGCTTATCAGCTTCAAGCACCCCCCCCCCCCGCCCCCCCACCTTGGGCATGAGCTTGTCCCTCAGCTTCTTCTGGACGTCGCCCTCCAGACGGGCGTACACACCGGTGTACGGCATCTGCGTACGGCGTACGGCAGGGACACACTTGGAGATCGTGCTCAGAGCGCACAATGTTCAATTAGCTTACGCCACCAGTGCTCTGCCGTACCGGGTTCAACCTGAGCTCCCCCTTGCCCGGCCAACCCTCTCCGGTCCCCCCCCGCGAGGTTTCCCCTGAACCCCCCTCTCTCCTACGGTCCCCTAATCTTAGGAGCTCACTCCCGCGCCCCCCCTCCCCCCCCCTCACCACGCCGAGCGGCGAGTTGACGGTCGCCGGGTTCTCAAACACCTGCCGCTCGTACAGCCCCACCAGCTCCTGGACGAGGCAGTACGAGTACGGCAGGGCGTAGTAAAAGGTCAGCGCACGGGTGGTTGACAAATGCTCCGTTGACCGCAGCTAGTGTGGCACGTGAAGAACCCTGCGCAATCTCTGGGCCCTTCTAATACTCCCCGATCCCGCGGCTCCGCCCACCCCCCCCCGCCTGGTCGCATTCACACCCTGCCCCATTCCCTGTCGATGCCGCTCCCTTTCGACAGCCCGACCCAACACCTTCCCCTCGGCCCCCCTTCCCCTGCCCCGCTTCGTACCACACACAGCACCCCCAACCGGCCAACCATGGCTTGCCCCCTTGCCCTCCCCCCCGCCATCCACCACAAGGGTCTACACCAACCGTTCCCCACCCACCCCAGTCTTGCCTCCCCTCCTGCGTCCTACCCCCACTCAGCTCGACCTCCGTCCGCATCGGGCTCGCTGGCTGTTGCCACACCCAGATCACACTCTCACCCCCTTTCCCCGTCACCCAGCACCCCTCCCCCACCGCATGCAAAACCCCACGCCCACGCCCACGCCCACCTCGATGGCTGCGTCCACCGCCGGCACAGCGGCCAGGGTGGCCAGGATGTCCGCCTGGGCCTGGGGGGGGAGGGAGGAAAGGGGGGAGGGAGGGAGCAGGTCGTTGAGCTGGGCTGGGCTGGGCTGGGCTGCGAGGGAGTGGGTACGCTGGGTCATGGGCGGGTGCCTTGGAGAGCGAGGGGACCCGTCCAGACTGGCACACGACTAAGGAGCATGAGACCTCTGGCCGTGACGGGGCCACTGCAAACACACCCTCCCGCCTATCGGCCATCGCTGCCCTCAGCCGCCTACACCCGCCCCAGTTCGGCGCCAGTGAGGCCTCCCGCCCAACGGGCAGGCGGGCAGGTGCTTGGCGCAAGGACGACGGCCCAGCCGTGCGCCCCAACTAGTCCCTGACGACTGTGCCTATTGTTGAATGCTGAGAAGACTGCGCAGCTGGGAACACGCAACCACTTCCCCCACCCTGCCTCAACATCCTCTGTACCCCAGCCCAGTAATCAATCCGGCAACGGCGTCGCCCCCAGTACCGACCACCAACCACCTAACCACCAACCACCCAACCGCTCCTCCTCGCCCACCTGCAGGTTGCCATCCGTGCCCAGGCGCGGGAAGATCTCCGCCAGGTTGCCCGGGTAGCCCTGCGGCAGCGGCGGCAGGCCGGCGACCAGGGCCGACACGGGGGCGGCCGGGGCCTGCGCCTGAGCCGGGGCCGCCGGGGCGGGGGCAGGCGCGGGGGCCGGGGCGGGTGCGGGCGCCGGGGCCGGCGCCGGCGCGGCGGGGGCCGGCGCGGCTGCGCCTGGCGCTTGGACCACGCTCACATGATCCGTGAGGGACCTGTTGCGGGGTGGTATGGTTGAAGAGGGGGTTAGCAAAGGGGTTAGCGCGTAAGGAGGGAGGTAGCGCGTGGGGAAGGGTCTGGGAGCGAGGGAGGGCGGCAGGGTGCAGAGGTCCGGCGCGCCCTGCCGGGCATGGGCGCCTCGAGATGGGTGGCGCGTGTTCTACACGTTCAACCCTGTGCAATGAAGCTGCCACCAAGATCGGGTCGGGCTCGTCGAGAACGCCCCAAGGCGGCAGCATCGCGCGCATCTCCCTTGCCGCCAGGACACCGGCACGAGTCCTTCAGCCTTGGCAGCAGGCGCATGTCGTGGCTCCGCATTACTGCTACTCCTGGCCGAGGCCGTGGCTGGCCCAAGACCTCTTCAGAAGCCGCGATCTTCCCGCACCTGAGCGTCGCGATCAGCTCCGTTGCCAGCGGCACTTCATCGGGCTGTATTTCCACTTCGATCTTTATCTTCATGGCTAAGCGGCGCGCCTCGCGCAAAAGACCGCTGGCGCGAGTAAATGCACCGCCCTTTCGCGGAGCTACGAGACGTGCAACGGAGGCTGCTACACAATGCCACCCTCCGAATGCTCCTCCTGTAACAACGGGTTTACCGCTTTGGTAGGCGCCCGCATCGCACAGCACGGCCCAGCACGCGATGGCGCCAATACACATTTCCCCTCGTGCCCCCCCGCCCAAAACACGCACTTTCTAGCGGACGCCAAAGGCAGTCCAAAGGGCGTGGCTGCCCAGCCCCCGGACCGAGACCCCGCTTTCCGAACGAGGGCCGTCACGCAGGAGTGTTCGCGCATGCCGGAGACCCGTGGTGATGGATGCGGACCCGTAAGCGCATGGATGCACGAAGGCGGTGGACTACGCCTTGCTTCCTCGCCTGAGGCCTGACGTGCCAGTCCCGAACACAAGCTAACCGACCCCAGCATTTCCCCGCGCACCAAGCCTGCATGCTGGCCGTACGCTGGTCTAGTCTAAGCGCAGTAGCTCACCCTGCCCTTGACTCCTTGCGCCTCACCCCCCTGTCACCCCCCTACGTGCGTGGGTAAGGTGGATTAACGGAACGTACCGCCATGACCAGCTCACTGTCCAGACAGGACTAGGCCCCGCAACCCCATGTGCGGACTAGATACCATGGTACCAGGTACCAACGGGGTGCAAGCCGAAGAGGACTCCGGAGCGGGGTAGAAGCAATGACGTAGCTTTCACACACGGCTGGGGAGGCTCACCTACCTTGGCAGCGGGTAGCCGGATTACCCGCCTATCTGCCCTGCCGTACGATGACCGCAACGTGCACACGCATCAAATGCCGTACACATGAAACAACGAACAAGCCCCCAATCAAGGTAAGCGGCCATAGCCATAGGCACAACAAAATTGAGGGGGCCATCCAGGGGAACCCCCTCTCGAGTCCCCTGGAGTCCCCAGTGCATGCCGTGCAAGCGGGGCAGGTGGTCACCCGTGACGGCCTCCCCCGCCGTACAAGCGCTGCCGTTTCATGCCGGCTCCACACTCCCACATAACCTAGGGACACAGCGCAGCTCCAGTCCAGTCCGACGCACGGGTGACACCCGCAGAAGACGCGTCACATGCCCAAGAATGTCTTAGATTCGTAGGACGGCAACTCGAGAGACGGTTCAAGCAGGTCCGCTTACAAGAGCCTTCCCTGGGTCCAACAAGGTCTGGGGCAGGTACATACAGCGCTTCCCAAGCACGGTTGAGTAAGGGTCAGCCCTGAGGGAGGCACAAAGGGACTAAATGCAGATGACGAGATGAGAAGCCCCCCCCCCAAAAGCGAGACGTTTATGCAGGTCCACGTACGCATAACGGCACGTGCCAGCGGATCAAAAGCCACGCCCACGCCGGGTAAAGCCCGCTCACGGCAGTCTGGTGCGTGAGGGGCGGTTTTCAAGCGTCATGCATTGGGCCCCCTGGGGCGGACCACGGGGCTCAGCCCTTTTCCTGCCTTCGGGCAGCCACCCTTGTCAAGCGTCATGTCGCACGCAGGGTGATGAAGAGAGCTATCAAGCGTCCAACGCTTCAATCATAGGCGCAGTGCAACGTTTGCCACATGCGTTAACTTGCCAGCACGTTCCCGTTTCCCAGAACTTGCAGCCATCCATACATGTGCACCAGGACTGCTGTAAGACGGTACTGTCATCGTGAGTCATGCATCAAATCTGCGGTTCCATCACGTGGACGAGATGGAGGCCCAGATGCGCACCGTCTTGTCCAGCGAGGCCGAGGCCAACCGCTCGGCCTCGCCCCAGCCGTACGACACGCACGTGATCCCATCCGAGTGACCCTGCAGCGTTGCCGTACAGGCCTCGTGGGCCACGTCCCAGATGCGCACCACGCCGTCGCTGTGGCGGTTGGGAAGTTGGTTGGGGCAGTTGATCTCGTGGGCAGGTAGCAGGACAGTAGAGACAGGAAGCAGGAAGGCGGATTTGCGTACTACCGTGACTAAAGTTACCGCATCTTTACTTCACCCCGCGTAGGCCCCGCTTCAGCGTGTCCCACTCCCAAGTAAACCCCCTGGTGTTTCTATCACCCCTGCTCCCCCTAGCACCCCTTCTCGTCCACCTCCACCGCCGCACCCGCCCGCCCCCGCCTACCCCACACCCCACACCCACCCGCCCCCGCCTGCCAGCGTCTTGCCGTCCGCCGACAGGGCGATGCCGCGCACCGCATGGCCCTCCAGCGCCCCCGTGTGGTTGCCGCTGGCGGCGTCCCTGTCAGGGGGGGGGAAGGGGATGACGGGAGGGTATGAGGGAAGGGAGGGAGGAGTAAGGGTAGAGGTGGTGTGGGGAGTATGACACTGCACGCCCCAATCCCTCGACACACCTGCACACCCCACTTCGCCCCTCGCTCGATCTGGCATGCCAAGCGCTTGGAAATAAACGCCTAGAGCAGCACGCCCATGGGCCCGCCCAATCAGCCCTATCCCCCCTCCGCCTCGCTCCCCCCTTGCTGCCGTCCCTCTGCTCACCACAGCCGCACGCTCTTGTCCCCGCCCCCGCTGGCCAGCACCCGGCCGTCCCGCGAGGCGGCCAGGCAGGTGACGCCCCGCGTGTGGCCCTTGAGCACGGCCAGGGTGGAGTTGGAGGCAAGGTCCCTGTCAGGGGGGGGAGAGGGGGAGGGGGGGACAAGGGTGTAAGGGATGCTCAGCGGGCGCTCAGGGGTACGCCAAAGACCCTGAGGGGATTGGCGCCTGCCGCCTGGAAGGAGCTACATGCTTTGAACATACCACGCCATTCCATACTGCACTGTGCCAAGCCATACAGGAGCGTCACATATCACACGGGGCTACGGCAGGGTACCATCTGCACCGTACTTCATGCCGTATCACTTGACATCGAGGCTGCACCTCCCATGCGGCCCCACCCACGCCTTGGACCCCCCTCCACCTCCTCCGGGGAGGCTCCCCGCCCCCCATGCCCCACCAAATGCGCACGGTCCGGTCGTCGCCTGCGGTGACCAGCTGGCGGCTGCCGGGCGAGAAGAGCACCGCGTTCACGGAGCCCGTGTGGCCCTGCAGGGTAGCCACGGCCTGGCCGCTGCCGGGGTCCCTGACAGGGGGGGGAGGGAGGCAAGGGACGGGGGGGGAGGAGGGGGAGATGACGTGATGGGGCGGGAGGGTCTCCTTTGGCTCCCGGGTGGGGCTAGCGCAGTGCTGTGGTGTCCTTGTCCTCCCCCCCCCCCAGCGCTCACCACACCCGCACGCTCTTGTCCTCCCCCCCGCTGGCCAGCAGCTTGGAGTCGCGGCTGAAGGACACTGAGGCAACGGCCTGCGGCGGTTGGGGCGGTTGACGGTTACCGGTTAGGTGGTTTGCGTGTATGACCTCCGGTAATGCCCCTCCCCCCCCGCTTGCCTGTGAGTGGCCCTCCAGGCCGTGGGTCGTCTGCAGCGTTGAGGGGTCCCTGGGGGAGGGGGGAGGGGGTTTGCGGATGGGGGGAAAGTGTCAGCGTCAGGTGCGGCCTCAGGAGTCAGGTGCGGCCTCCTCCACTCCCTCCCTGCCTCAGCAAAGGCCCCTGGCATCCGTTGCTTCCCCCCCGCCACCCCCTACCCCTCACCACAGGTGCACGGTGCGGTCCGTAGACGCTGAGGCGAGGCGGCGGCCGTCGGGGGCGAAGGCGAGCGACACCACCGCCCCCCAGTGCCCCTCCAGCTTGCCGGCGCACTGGCCCGTGGCGGCGTCCCTTGGTGGTGTATGTGGGAGGTGGGGGTTTGGGAAGGGGCACGGGGTGAGGGGGACTAGGGACTAGGGGGGCTTGTCTTCTTATCTTGTCCCTTCCCCATTAACACCGATTAAGGTACCTTTGCTTTGTTGGTGCTTGGCGGGCACCCTTTCCGCCCCTTTCCGCCCCTTTCTTCCCCTCCTGACCCCTCCCGACCCTTCCTGCCCAACCCCCCCGCTGCCCCCCCCCCACCCCCACCCACCACAGCAGTGCGCCCATGTCCTGCTCCCCCCCCCCGAGGCCACCAGGCGGAGGTCGGGGGCGAAGGCCACCGCGTGCACTGCGTCCTGGTGGCCCTGTCAGGGGGGGGAGCGTGAGGGGGGAATGGAGAGGGAAGGGGAGGGGGGTGAGGAGTGTGGCAATCCAGTCCGAACCGTGGGGTCGTCACTCAACCTCCTCACCCCGCTCCAGGAAAGAGCAGCAGGGGAAGTCCTGGTATCCCTCCTCGACCCGCCCCTTCCCCAACTCTACACCCCCTACACCCGCCCCCTCCCGACCCCCTGGCACCCACCTGCAGCGTGTACGTCCGCGCGTTGTTGGTGTCCCAGTGCTTGAGCCCCCGGTCCCGCACGGACCGGCGGCTGGCGTGGCCGCTGGCAGTGTTGCCGTCGTCCGTCCGCCGCCGCCCGCCGCCGCCGGTCCAGCCGCCGCCGCCGCCGCCGCCGCCGCCCCCGCCGGCGCCGCCGTCTCGGCCGTTGGCGCTGTCGCCGCCCACGCTTTTGCCCAGGAACGCAAAGGCAACGCGGGACTTGTGCCCCCCGGCGGCGGTTGCGAGGCCGCCGGATCGGTCGTCGGATCGTGGGTTGGCCGCGGCGCCGCCGGAGGTCGTGGCGGCGGCGGGCGCCGAGGAGGGCGCGGGCGGGAGGAGGAGGTCGTCGTATGGATCCAGATCCAGATCCTCGATGGAAACGTTTCTCGTCCAGCCCTTGGGGCCCTGCAGCACGGCGGCGCGCTGGCCCGTTGTGGCGTCCCTGCAGGAGAGGGGGATGCGGGGCGGGGGGGAGAAGAGACAGAAGGGGCTGGTTGGGACACGGCTGTGGCTTTGAGCCCTAGTCCTGTGAGACCTCCTGCCACTTCCGCAAGCCGATTTCCTCCAACCGCCAACCACTTCAGCCGCACCAGATCCGCAGCGTCTTGTCCTTGGATCCAGACACGATCTGTCGGCCGTCTGGCGAGAAGGTGACGGCGTTGACCCACCCCTGGTGGCCCTTGAGGGTGGCAGAGCACTGGCCTGGGGGGGTGAGGGGGGCGGAGAGGGGGCAGCAGGGGTTGGGGTCGGAGATCGGAGTAGGACATTGGGGCGGACGAGCGAGTATCAGGGGGGGAACGGAGTGCACCATGTGGGAAGTGAAGGGCATCTCCCCTAAGCGTGTGCCCTCCCTTCCTCACCCCCCCACCTGTGTGCGTGTCCCACACCCTGACGCACATGTCCTTGGAGCCCCCGCTGGCCAGCCGCCGGCCGTCTGGGGGGGCAGGGGGAGAGGGGTCGAGGCCAGGGCCATGGGAGTCGTCCAAAGGTGTCAGCCCACGGCCCCCCTGACACCTGGGAAGAGGCTCGCACGACCTTTGCCCCCGCCAGGACAACAACAACCCCAAAAGCCAGACCCCCGTCCCTCGCCTCCACCCCTACCCCCGCATGCCCCTTGCCCCCCACCCCTCCCCTACCGGGGCTGAATGCGACGCTGAAGACGAAGAAGGAGTGGCCCTTGAGGGTGGCGGCGCAGGAGCCGGTAGCGGCGTCCCTACAGAGAGGGGGGGAGGCAAGGAGAGAGGGAGGAGGCATGGGGGGGCGGGATGCTTAAGCGCCTAGTCGGCCGTCACCCTCCCCCCTCCCCCTATCCCCCCTACCCCTACCTGTCAGGTCCCTAACCCCCCCCCCCGATCCCTCACCACAGCCGCACGGTGCAGTCCGAGGAGCACGACGCCAGCAGTCGGCCGTCGGGGGCGAAGGCGACGGAGAAGATGCGCCCCCGGTGGGCGGTGAGCGTGAGGGAGGGGACGCGCCTGGGGAGGGGGGCAGGAAGAGGAAGGGAGAGGCAGGGAGAGGCAGGGCGGACTGGCAAGGAGGGCCCGGACATGGCAGAGTCACAGGGAGGGTAGGGCGAGGCAGCGGCGGAGGCACCAGGTGAAGGAGGCTAAGGCGCTGGAGCAGCTGAGGGCGGGCGCTGGGCGGACGATGTGACGGGAGTGGAGGCAGAGCTGGCAAGTCAAGTGACAGGCAGGGCAGGCCCGGGGCGGCTGACGACAGAGGGCTGCGCACCTGGCCACGTCCCACACCCGGACGTTCTCATCGAAGGACCCACTGGCCAGGGACCGGCCTGAAGGGGGTGAGGAGGCAGGGAGGAGGAGGCAAGGAGGGGCTGGTGGGGACGCCAGACTTGAGGCGGGCAGACTTAAGGCGGGCAGCGGGGAGGACGCACAACGACGAGTGAGTGCTGGGAGTGGTCAGGGGAGATAGACATGGTGAGTCATTGGGAACCCCTTGGTTCCCGCCATTCAAGAACAACCCTTGAGTCCCCCTCTCCCCCAACCCCCACCGTCCGGGCTGAAGGCCACGCACGTGACCACGAACGAGTGGCCCTCCATCACTGCCGTACACTCCCCCGTGGAGGTGTCCCTGGGAGGGGGCCGGAGGGGAAGGGTGGTTGTGCGCATTGATATGTGCCTAGATAAAGGGCGTGGCCCTTTTTGGCTTAGAGAGAGGTAACCTGTGGCCTTGGCGGCTACCGGCGGCAGCGGCTTTTGACCCCTCCAGTTGCTGTCGCAGCCCCGCATCCCACGGGCCGGCCACCCACCACAGCCGCACGGTCTTGTCGTCGCTGCCGCTGGCCAGCTGGCGGGCGGTACGGGAGAAGGCCACGCACGTGACGCCGTCCGTGTGGCCCTGCAGTACCGCCGTACACTGGCCCGTGGCGGCGTCCCTTGGGATTGAGGGGGTTTCCGGAGCAGGGTGCGTGCCGTGTAGGCCTTCACCACAAGTTCCTGTACGGCTGCTGCAAGCAAGGCCGGAGAACGCCCTGTCTCCCCCACTGACCGCAACGTGTGCTTTCCCCTACTGCCCCTAGTGACCTTTCCCTTCAACCCTTCCCGGTGATGCTTCAGGTTCCCTCGGCCCAAGTCCGTCTCTCTCACCACAGCCTGAGCGTGTGGTCCTCGCTGCTGGTGGCCAGCTGCCGCCCGTCGGGCGCGAACCGCACGCACGTGATGCCACGTGTGTGCCCCTCCAGCGTTGCCGTACACTGCCCCGTGGCCACGTGCCACACGAGTACGGACCGGTCCGGGGAGCAGGACGCCAGCTGGTGGCCGTCGGGGGAGAAGCAGACGGAGCCCACGCCCGCCGTGTGGCCCTGTCAGGGGAGAGAGGGAAGGGGGAGGAGGTGGATCTGTGCTGAAGGTTAGAAGGTCGCAAGGGAACACGGCAGGGGATGGGGGAGCACGGATACTGCTGTCTGATTCCACCCATTCACCCATCTTAACTCGCATCCCACCTTGAGCACGGCCTGTGTGGCGGGCCAGTCCCCCGCGGTGGTGGGCAACACCACACGAGTGCCCCAGGCGTAGCCGCTGGCGCGGAGGGCCCTGTCGTACAGCCGCCTTGGGAGGGGGGGACGGGGGAGGGGGCAGGGAGGAGGGCGAGGTGCAGAGGCTGGGAGTCACAAGGCCCCGAGGCTAGGGTTCCACCTCTCTTCCGCAGCTCCCCCAGCTCCCAGTGCGCGCCCCGGCATGCTCCTGTCCTGCTCCATGTAAGGCCTCTCCGCCCCCTCTTCGCCCCCTCTCCGCCCCCTCAATAAGCCCCACGCCGGCTTGTCAACCGTCTACCCCCAACCGCCCCCCCCCCCCAGGCTCACGAGTTCACGGCCACCCCCGAGGAGCACGCCTGCATGGCCAGGGCTCGAGGGGACCTGCAGGGTAGGCGGGGTGAGGGGCGAGGGGGTGGATCTAGGAACAGGTAATCGAATCTCCGCGCCCCAATGGATACTGATTCCTTGGGGCCCCCCTGGGCAGTCGCCCCCTCTTCCTGTCCTCCGCACTCCCCGGCCTAGTCTAGCCTACCGCTGACCCTGACCCTAGCCCCCGCCTGGCCCCACGTGCGGTCCCCCCTCCCTTCCCCCCCCTCCCTCCCCCCCACCTGTCCTTCATTTGCATGAGGTCGTGCTGACTGGACCGCAGCCAGCGGTACGCGTCGTACGACAGGCTGGTGTGCGTGCGCATGTCGCCCAGTACGGCAATCAGCTGGGCGCTGTAGCCAGACTCCAGCACGGCGGCGAAGAAGCTGCAGGGGGCCGGGTCAAGAGATGAAGGGGAAGCGAGTGGAGTCATGCAGGAGGGCGTCAGGCCCCGTTGCACCTTGCTTCATTCCCAGGACAGGAGCTGGTGGCGTCATGCCACGCGTTCGTGGTCGCGTCGTATTGGCTGCGGCAGTGTTTCGCCGGTTGGTGGCCTCCGCACAACTCCCGCGTCCCTCCTCCTCCGACTGAGTGAGACTTGGCGACCGGCCCATCACCGGCCAGTCACCGGCGCCCCCCCATCCCCCCACCACCCATCCCCCCCCTCCGCACCTGAAGTCCCCCAGCAGGACGTCCAGCGCAGCTATGGCTGAGTCAGACGGGGAGCCGCCGGTGGCTGAGTCGGGCGAGGCGGCCGCCGCCAGGTGCGCTGCCACGTACTTGAGGCACGCGTACGACATCGAGGATCCTGTGTGCCGTACGGAAATGGCGTGGTACGGCATGGGGACGGAACGTTGGTCACCAATGCGGCGGCAGAGGCGCATGTTGCTGCGGAAGTTGAATTACCTGCCGTACGCCACGTGGAGGCCAGGTGCAGGCCGATGCGCTCGTGGCCGTTGACCACGTTGACCGCGAAGGCCCCCGACTCGGCGGGGTCCAGCAGCCAGTCTGGGGGGGAGGGGCGTACGGAGGGGGGGGTGACTGATTGTGTGGCAATGGCGAAGGGTGCGAGGTGCACTAGGCGGAGGCCCTCAGAGGGAGCGAGGTTCCAGCCCCCTCATAGCAGCCCGGCGTAAAGGCGTGATGCGGCCCCACCTCCCCGTGACTTGTACAGCGTGTCAAGGGCACCAACGTGCGCGTGACGAAACACGCACACGGAACACCCTGACACCCCCCCCCCGGCCCCCCACCTCCCAGCGACTTGTGCAGCGTGTACACGTGGTGCTCCTCCGCGAAGAACAGCACCGGGTGGCCGGGCAGCAGGGGGAGGGTGGAGCCCAGGCCTAGCTGGGCCAGGAAGGACTGAGTGGGAGGGGGGAGGGGGGAGGACGTCCGGGGGGCAGTGAGAAGGGTACTCAACGCTGTATGCCAAGCTTAGAGACCACTTCCCCGCCTGCCCCCCACCTGCGACAGGGGCTGCTTAGCCACCATGAGTACGGCCAGCAGGTCGGTGACCTGGCGGACCTGACAGGGGGGGAGGGGGGAGGGGGGAGGAAGGGTGGGGGGAGGGGGAGGGGGGGGGGGAGAGAGAGAGACGGAGGTTGATGTAGGTCGTCTTGCGAAGGCGCCACCGCGAGTAAGGATATGCCCCCGGGGGCCACGGCAGTCGCTGCGGTCTGCAGCCAGCTCCAAAGTCCAAGCACGCACCTGCTGCGGACTCTGGGCGGACAGCGCCGCAAATGCCGTACGGAACACGCCGCCGTACAGGTCGTACACGTCCTGGACGTCGGGAGCGGGAGCGGGAGCGGGCGTTTCGTCGGGGTCGAGAAGCAGGACGCAAGAGAGTCCGGCAATCCGCGCGAACGAGATATTCAGCCCGGACCTAGCCTGGAACCTGGATTTGACGAAGGCAGCTGCCCCCACCTGCAGGGTGGGCTCCTTGAGCTGCTGGGCCCGGGGCGTGGAGTCCCCCGTGCCCCCGATGGCGGCGGTTGGGCCCGTGGCGGTTGGGCCCGTGGCAGTTGGCCCCGTGGCGGTTGCCGCCAGGACCGTGTGGTAGATCATGACGCCGCCGCGGGCCCGGCCGGGCCCGGACGGGGCCCCGCCGTGCGTGGTGACGCCCGTGGCGCCTCGGAGCTCCGAGGGCTTTGGAGGGAGGTGGGGCATGAAGGAGAGGGGGCTCGGTCGGCGGCTAGGCAGGGAGACGTGATCTCACCCGGGTTCGGTTTACGGGGTACGTGTCGCACGCACTCCTGCCTCCCCGCCCATTCCCCTCTTCTTCCCAAGCGCCGCCCCCCACACAGACCTGCAGGTAGGCGACGCTGTCCCCGAAGGTGCGCTGCAGGCAGGGGAGCACCTGGCCCGCGGCGGCCTCGGGGCGGGTGGTGAAGACGAAGCGCACCCAGGGGGGCAGCTTGGCGAACAGGTTGGACACGAGCTGGAGGGTGGTCGAGAGAGGGGGCAGAGCATAGAGGGCTAAGGGTGGCGGTGGCTGATTGGCAGTAAGCCTTTGCGCTCTTACTTCCTCCCTTCGCTACCCAGCCGCCCCCCACCTGCAGCGCCTTGTTCCCGCACACCGTGGGGCAGGCCTTCCCCCCCGAGGCCCCCCCCAGCTGCAGGGGGTCGGCCTCGTCCAGGGCGTCGATGAGGAGCACCACCTGACAGGGGGGGGAAGGGGGGGAGGGGGGGGAGGGACGAATGGGGCAAACGTCAGCGAATGCCGAGAGCACGGGCGTGAGAGCGACGGAGCAGCTGCTGCTCGCAACTCCATCCGACCATCATGGGCATCAACCGACGACTACCGCACCTGCTCAGGCGGCTTCTCTTTGCCCTGAGCCGCCTGTAGCGCCTGCAAGGGAACAGCGTGGGGGGCAGATGACGATGGGGCCAGCCCGGGCCCCACAAAAACTACCGACAGCCTACTACGGCATGCACGGCCTCATCAACCCTCCCCCCCCCACTCGCCTGCAGGGGCCCCAGCAGCAGGGCGGTGAAGGCCTGGTCCACGTCCCGCATGGCGGCCACCTGGGGGGGGCGAGGGGGGACAGCACCTCACGACGACGGGGGTAAACGGCGTTCACGTGCCGTGGGGGTGAAGAGGGCGTCGTGGGTACCGGAGCGTTGCGCGAGGATCTCGGGGGCCATGGACTCACAACACCTCAGCCGAGAGCACCTGACGCCGCCCCGCCACGCCCCTCAGTCCCCGCGCCCCCTCCGACCTGAGCGGCGTCCATGGACAGAAGCGTGTCGCACACGGGCTGGAGCCTTTGGGTGGGGAATGGGGCGGGATGTATTTCGAGGGTGAAGGCTACTGTAAGGGAGTCATTAGCATTAGGGAAGCAAGGGTCAGAGGACAGAAGCGCTAGCTGGTGGTCACAAACGTGCCTAGGACCCACCTCAGGCCCACCCCTATACCCTGCATCCCATCCCATTCCTTTCCTGCTCCCTGACTTTCCACCACCACCCCTTGCCCCCCGGCCCCCCACCTGTGTGCCAGCTGGAAGGCCAGGGACTTGATCATGCGGACCGGCTCCAACCGCCGCTGGTCGTTGTACTTGCTGGGGGGTGTAAGGGAGCGAGAAAGAGGACAGCGCACGTGAGATTGTGTTCTTCGCGTCGCGTCTTGTCTGCCCCCTTATCCTCCCACTGCCCCCCCACCCCTCACAGGAAGTGGAACGCCGTGATGCGGCCGCTGAGGCCCCCGCCCGCCTCCTCGCTGCACAGCACCGCACTGATGGTGGACTTGCCCTGTACGGCACACGGATCGGTACGGCAGCACAAGATGTCACGCGTACCGCAGGGGGCAACCCGCTGGGGGAACGGTCCCCCCATCTGCAGGGCCCCCCGTGCCCCTTCCCCTCAGCGGTCCTCGCCCCCGCTCCCTTCCTCCTCCCAGCCCCCACCCGGCTCACCTCCCCCGCACCCCCTCGGATGCACAGAACCCGGCTGCCGCCCGCCCCCGCCTCCACCCATTCCTCCACCGCCCCCAGGGCCCACACAGTGCCCTTGGCGCGGCCCGTGAGCCTGGGGGGGGAGGAAAGCAGGGCGGAAGATAAGGGGGCAATGACGGTCAGCCGTCGCGGTGGGGTCTGATTTCCCCACTTCCCCGTTATCGCCCCCATTCCTCTTCCCCCTTCCGCCCCTTGCCCCGCCTAAACACGCACCGCTTGAGGTCCACCCGGTAGCTCAGGGGCTGCAGCAGCAGCTGCAGCCGGAGCTTGGCGTTGAAGGCGGCGGCGGAGCCGTGCTGCTCCTCGACGGCGGCCAGGATCATCTCCTTGTCCTGACAGGGGGTGGGAGGGGGAGGCAGACGTAGGATTGAGGGGGCAGACATGGGCGACGTGGATTGGGCACGATGCCGGCATGGAGACGGTCACCCAGATCCCACTGATACCCTCTACAACCCTTGCGTGCTACCTTGGGGAACTGGCACTCGGCGGTCTGAATGTCCACCGTTCGGAACACCTCTGCGCGCTCCCTCGGCTCCAGGCGCAGGTGCAGGCCGTCGGGGCCGTGGGCGGCCAGCGTGTGGGCCCACTCGTACACGCACCTGGGGGGGGAAGGGAGGGGGTAAGGTAAGGGGCGACGAAGACGGACGGGGTGGGGTGCATTTGTGCGGGGGCAGCGACTGGTGGGTAGGACATCAGGAAAGGGGGTGGGAGTTGGAAAGGTCAGGGATTTGCAGCGGCCCCTGGCCGTATGATGGCTGGCACGTGCTCGACGCCTCAAACCCCCCCC
This sequence comes from Edaphochlamys debaryana, assembly GCA_016858145.1. Lineage (NCBI taxonomy): Eukaryota > Viridiplantae > Chlorophyta > Chlorophyceae > Chlamydomonadales > Edaphochlamys > Edaphochlamys debaryana. Next base: position 657,074 of record JAEHOE010000050.1, read on the forward strand.
CTCAACCCCCTCACCAGCCCCGTGTGGCGGGGTTGCAGTTGGCCAGGTCCATCACCACGATGGTGCCCGCCCCGCAGGCCCTGACCACCTGAAGGAGGTGGGGGAGGTGGGGGGTTTAGAGGGATGTGAGGATGTAAGGACGAGGACCCCCATGCCGCCCCAGCCCTCGGGCTGGCTCTGGCCTTTGCCCTTTGACCTTCGCAGCGGCCATAATGTTGTACCCCCTCCCTACCTCCCCCCTCCCTCTTGCCTCCCCTCTCGCCTCACCCTCCCTCACCCCCCTGCATGATCTCACCTCCGCTATGGCCTTGATGTCGTGCTGGTGGGCCATGGTCTCCTCATGCTGGTTCACAGCCAGGATGTCCAGCCACACAGTCACGTGGTCTGGGGGGTGGGGTTTGTCGAGGGAGAGGCTGCTTGGATGGGGCGAGGAGCGGCGCTGCGGGGGCGCTCCATGCCTCCACCGCACACGCCGGTTGCTCCCGCAGGCCGCAACACGCCCCTCCCAACCCCCCCCCAACCCCACTTTCCTTCCCACTACCCCCCCCTCCGTTTCCCCCTCACCCCCCGCGTCCGCCAGGAAGCGCTCCAGCACAAAGTCCAGCAGCAGCGAGCAGCGGTTCTTCCAGGCGTGGGAGATGAAGTACATGGGGGGGCGGACCTCGGAGGCGTGCACCTGCCAAGGTTGGGAAGCGGGGGGATGAGCCAGATAGACGGTTGCGTAGAAGCATCACCACAATCTATCGCCCTCTCCTCTGCGTTTCTCCCGTACGCCCTCCCCCGCCTCTCCTCCTTCCCACCCCCGTATCCCCAGCCCCCCATTTCCGCCTCCAGCTCCACTCCCTCTCCCCGGCAATACCCCGGCACGCCCTACCACCCTCCACCCCCTACCAAGCCCCCTCCCTTCACCCCACCGGAACCTCCCCCCTTCTCCCCCACGCCCCACCTCCGCCTCCAGCTCCACGAGGCGGCACTTGCGCCGCTTGGTCACCTCCTCCACCCACAGCCGGTTCACGTCGGCGGTGGAGATCGTCCTGAGGGGCGCAAGGGGTGGTGGTGAAAAATGGAAACGGCAATCCTGAGGCTGGACCTGCAAGCGAGTCATCCATGTTCTCCCGTTGCAACATTCCCTTGGCCGCCTCTCTATCGCGTATCCCTGTTACTCATGTTTCAGCCTCAGCGTCCCCGGTTTACCCTGCGTGGCTCTGTGGCCCCCGTCTCCACCCCTTGCACCCCCCCTCACTTGTACTTGGCTGCAAACTTGTGCTGCAGCTTGGCCCTCAGCCGCCGCAGGCCCCCCAGCGTGATGCCCAGCCGCGTGACGGCAAGCGGGTCCACCCAGGCTGGGGAGAGGAGGAAGGTTTGCATGAAGCAGGGTTCAGGGTTCCTGCACCCTCTCTTCCCGAGCCATCCCGCGCCCCGGTCCCCCCCGCGGACCCCCCGTCAGCTGCTTGCGCATGACCCCTCCCCACATCCCAAGGCCTGTCACCCACTCAGGCACTCACCCCCCGTCAGCTGCTTGCGGCTGGGAGTTACAGCCTTGAGCGCCTGCCGCCAGGGGGCCTCGGGCTTGGGCGGCTCACCCGCCGGGCCCGGGCCGGGCCCAGGGCCTGGGCCCCCGTGTGCAGGAGGCGGGGGGCTGGGCTGTGACACGCCCGCGCCCATGGGTGGCTGCCGCTGCAGCGGGAAACTGACAGGGGAAAGGGTGGGGGGCGTTAAAGGGGGGACCAGGCGTGGTGGCACCGAACCAAGCCCAGAACAGCTTAGTGGGCACTGGGACAGGGACGGGGAAGGGCCTATGTGTTGGGTCCAGCAAGCTCAAGCTCTCACCTCAATCAACACGTCAAGTCCAGGTCAGGAGTTACAGTCAGTTTTTCCAGCTCCCAGTCAGAGTTGCCGTGTCAGGTAAACGCCAGGAGGTGGGTCAGCTGCGTGGCATGCCCACGCGTCGAGCGCCTGGGTGGGGCCGGCGAGCCGGCCCCATCGCCCCACCTCCCTCCGGCAGCAGCTGCGGCCCAGGAGGGTACAAATGACGGGGTGAGGCGAAGGACAGAGTCGGCCACAGGTGCCTCCTCGCGCAAGGGTGGGGGCCCCGGGCAGGCAGGATCCGCAGCGAGGCCCACCTCACAGAGCCCCGTCGGATGCTGCCAAGCGACCGCGAGACATGCCGCGGCCCGGCCAGGCAGGGGCACCACCGCGTTCGCTGCGGTAGCGGTAGGTGGGCAGGGCCGAGGGATCTGGGGAGGGCAACGGCAAGCGTGCTTGGGGGACGAGCCATGGACGAGGGCCCTGGCTGGGCGTGAGGGAGCGAGGAAACAGGCCTGCACAGCCCCCCCTCGTCGATCACGGGCCGCCAGATGTGTCAGCCCGCCATTTCTGTGGGCAGGATCTTCCGCGGCCCCCCCACACCGCCTCACGTGACACACTTCATCACTCGGCCGGACATCACTCGGCCAGGCAAGGCAAGGCCACGCCCTCCCGGTGCCGCAGGGCCCGCCTCAAATCCCCACAGCGCTGGGCCTTCCCTGTCGTCACTAGCTGAGGCCAACCCCGACCGCTTGGAGAGTCCCCGTCAGCAGTTCGCCCTGCACTCAGGCCCTCTACCGACTGCGGCCGGGGGAGGGGCGGCTCGCTCTGACGGCCTCGTGGCCCGTGCACGGCGGTGGTACTGCCCCCCCCCCCCAGTTCCCCTGCCAAGAGGTACCCCCCCTCCCCTGCAAGAGGTGACCCCCCCCTCCCCTGCTCAGAGTCTGCTCCCGCCTAGACTATAGATGTCATTGGTTGGCTGAGGGGGGCTAGAAACGCTGGCGTTGATGCCCAAGTCCTTGTGACGGTCTGACCTTCTGACCTGAACGGACAGCTTTGCTGTAATGCATCTCCGGTGCTAGCAGTGCTCGAGTAATCTTAAGGCGTCAAGGTGCGGATACAGCGACCGCATGCGACAGTGGTTTCGAACATCGCATCGTTGCGCTTGCCATCCTGTCACTTCTAACTAATGCTGCTATGAAGTAAACGCACTTAAGGGTCGCGTCGCCCCTTCCCCGTCGCACGCCATTCAGCGTCGTCTGACTCGCTTACCTTGTGTTCCTCGGCGCCGAGCAACAGAGAGCTGGCAGCGGTTGCAGGTATGTAACAAAGGCAGCTGAAGCCGCAGAGCGCTCGACTTGACACGCCTACGGCTTTTGCTCTATAACGAGTGGTGGGGAGTGCATTCACTGTGAGCTTAGAGGTAACGGCGACGTTAACAGTGCACCTCACGAGCGCGGGTGCACGGTTAGCCGGGTCTCGATTTGCGCTCTGTCCGACATCCAATTCTTGCACCTGCGCCCTTGCTGCGACTCTTGCCGCTTGGTATGAGGTGCTACAGTCGAAGTTGAGGGCAGCACAGGGGATGTTAGGCAGTACTTGTAAGTACGATGTGGAACGCGTGCCCCCCCCCCCCCCCGTCCAGTTCACACCCGGCCCCCACCCCTGGCCCCAGCGCCCAAGGCCCCATGCGTCGGCACTTTGCCCCACAGCTGCACGTGGTCGGCGCTCTTGGCGTGTGGCGCCATCACACGCGCCTGGACCCGAAGCCTTGCGCCCGTGTAACCTTTCGCTCGCCTTCCGCGGCAAGCTGCGATATCTATCATCTATGATCTCTATCATCATCTCCCCCATACGCCGCACACTCCGCACAGCAGCCCTTTACACACCGCAGAGCATGTTCCCCTCCAGGGCGGCCCCGCTCACCGCTCTCACTCCTCCAGCGGCTTTGAGAGAGGTCAAGCAGACGGCTAGCTATGTGGGTCTGGCCCCCAGCAGGTAAACTCCCTTCACGGGGGATTAACGCAAAGCGCAATGCAGCGCAGTGCGCGTGTTCCTTACGTGTGGGTGCAAGGCTCACCACCCCGCCCCGGAGGCCCACTCCATGTGTACGCACCGCACCACTCCACCACACAGGCAGGCCTCCACCAACGCACCACACCCGCGCACGGGCCCGGCGCGCATACACAGCCGCGCAACACAGCTCTGCACCTCTGCAAGCAGGGTTCGGCTCCATGAGGCGCCGCCTGCCCGCCTCCCACACTAGTTAATAACCCAACATCGGTAGCTTTATCAGTGACCGAGCGAGCGAGAACCCCCATGAGCGGTTGAGGTGCGACAGGACTATCCTCGAGGCTAACCGCACGGCCGCTCGAACATGGCAAAGCAGTACATACCCCCACAGTGTTCGAGCACTTGACATCTCAGCACATAGTCCGTCTCCTCCTGCGGAACGCGTCCTCATCATCTTGACGTCATGCGCCGCTGTCCCCACCTTGCCCCCACGCCATCTCCTTGCGCTGCGGCTTCTGACCAGCTGCTCGGGGAAACGCTGTCCGGACCGCACGCTGATAACACCTTCCTCGCTCCCCGACACCTACCCTTTGCCCACGCTCCCTTCCCTCACGCACCCTCGCCACTGAATTTGCCGTCGTCCCCCTGCATCCCCTCCACGGCGGCCGTCGCCGGCTGTGCCACAGCACAAGGGCGGCAGCCAGCGGAAGGCGTGTGACCGTCCGCCGAGCCGCTTCCGCCGGGGCAACACCCCCCCTTCCAGCTAGGCCGCGCCGGTGCTGCCGCCCCCGGCCCCGCCTCCGCCCCCACCGCCGCCTCCCCCGCACTCCGCCAGCAGCAGCGTGAGGCGCTTCACGATCTCCGCCGCCGAGGGCCGCTCGTCGGGGTTGCGCCGCCTGCGGGTCGGGCCAGGCGTGCAGGGTGTGACGCAGCTGAGCAGAAGAACGGCTCTGGCAAGGTGGCGCCAGGTTTGCAAGTAATCGTTTCACGGCCAAGGGCATCAGCCGTGACCCCGCGGGGCCTGGGGGCCGTGGGCCAAGAAAGTACTACACAGACGACTGTGCCTCGCCCGCCACGACCCCCTCCCGCACAGACGATGCCAGTAGGTGCCGCAGGCCGCAGCCCTCACCCACCAGCAACGCTGGATGAGGGACCGCAGCGGCGGCGGGCACAGGGGGTCGCCCTCGGGCGCCATGGCGGGGCGCTGGTCCTCAATGGCGACCTGGGATGGGTGGGTGGGTGGGGGCGCACGGGCACGTGGGTCGCAGGTAAACGAGGGACCGGCTTCCTGCCTGCGTGGCCGCCTGCCCGCTCGTGTCCCTAAGCTGGCTTCCCCATGTTTCGGCGCGCGGCTAGCGTGGCGTGGCACGTCCCGAATGCAACAAATCCAGGCGCACTGACCGCGCGCACGGCGCCCCGCCCCGCGCACGCACCAGGAAGCCGATGATGGCGCTGCGCGTGCCCTCCCACGGCCGCCGCCGCGTGATGAGCTCGTTGAGGATGACACCAAAGCCGTAGATGTCAAAGCGGTCCGTGACCTGCACGTGCGTTGGTGGTTGAGCGTCTATGGGTCGGCAGGCGGGTAGGTGGTGGCGCGTGGCGGTGCCTCGGAAGGGTGTAGGTACACGGTACCGTTGAGTACCATATGTATGTATGAATGGGTGAACAGGCCGGCAGAGTATGGGATGTGACATGGCCGTCTGCCCCGCGCCCCGCCCACCTTGCTGTTGTCGGCGGAGAAGCTCTCGGGCGCCATGTCTGGGGTAGGGGGACAGCGAAAGCGCGTCAGTCGGCAGCAGTCGAGAACTTGAGGGTCTGGGCCCTCAGCCAGTCTCGGCCCTCCGCCCCACGCACCCTCGACTCCCGACCACAGCCTCCTCCCGCATCACCGCACCCCCAACAACTCCCACTCACAGGCGGTGGTACCGGCCCCGGGCCCTTGACCCTCCTCCCGTTGACCCCCCACCCCGTCAAGCCTACTCGCATGCAGTGGTCCCCACCTGCCCTGCACTACCGCATCCCCGTGCGATAGCCCCATTACATTCCCAACCCCCCAGGCCCCCACTCACATGCGGTGGTGCCCACCTCCACCTCTGTGGTGGGCAGCAGCGTGCTCAGCTTGAATCGCGCGAGCCCAAAATCGCCCACCTGCAGCGTACGCACAGCACGCGCCGTCATGACATGCACGTCACGGCGGGGTCGCAACCTCGCCTCGGGCCCCTGCCCCCGCCAACGAATGCCCCTTCGGCCCCCACCGGCCCTCAGCCCCCCCAAAAGCACCCCCCCATGCCCCCCCCCTTCCCACCTTGGCGGTGCCGCGCTCGTCCAGCAGCACGTTCTGCGGCTTGAGGTCGCGGTGCACGATGGTGGGGTGCAGGTAGGCCAGCGCCTGGGGGGCAGGGCAGGGCAGACAGATGTGCGAGAGGTGATGGAGTGCGTGAGCTCGCAAAGGAGGGGCGGCGGTGTCATCAGGTAGGATGCGGGAGGACATGCTCGTCCGTCCCATGCCAACAGCGGCAACACCTGCTGCACTTGACACACGTGACGGAGGCTGCCGTACGCGCGGCTGACTCACGCTGGCCACGTCACGCGCTATGCGCAGCAGGTCGGGCAGGCCGTAGCTGTGCAGGAACTCGCCGTCTCGCCCCAGGACTGCGTACGGGCATGGGGAGTGGGGGTGGGTGGGTGGGCAGGTAACGGATCATGCGGTTTGCACAAGGCTCCCACCAGGGCAACCCGCGGCGCCCCCTGCTGCCCAGTGTCCCCACATGGGGGTGCCCATCCCACCGTGAATCAGGCGGCTGAGGGGCGTGACGCACAGCTCCTCCACCAGGAAGGGCACGTCGGCGGCGTCGCTGCCGTGCCGCCGCCCTCCACGCGCCGCCGAGGAAGGCGGCGGCGTGCCGCCGACGTGCAGCGCCGCCGGCAGCGCGGAGGAGCTGGAGGCGGAGCCCGAGGCGGGGGCGGAGATGGGCTCGGAGACGCTGGCCGAGGTGGTGCGCGTGAGGGACCGCGGGTCGAGGCACGCGCCTTGACGTAGGGAGGGAGGGAGGGGCCCGGTGCCGGGGGCGGGGATGGAGGGTGAGGGGTTGAGCGGGGAGGGTGGGTGGGGCAGCGCTGCTGCGTGCGCAAAGCTCGAGCGGGCGTGAGGTAGGCCCCAAGTGCTCGTGGGCTGGGCTGGCACGGGCCCCGGGTCTGAGCGTCCTGTGCATAGATGTGAGAGCTGGCGCTTTGTTGCCGAGTCAGCCTTTCAAGTGAGCCCCCCGGAGCCCTGCAATCTTTGCGTTACGAACATGTCGGGTGCGGGTGCACGCACCGTAGAAGCGCACGCAGTTGGGGTGGTTGAGGCGCGAGAGGATGGCGACCTCGTGTTGGAGCATCTTGAGGTGCGCGCTGCAGGGCGGTACAGTTACACGGGATAACCGCAAACGAGGGTCCCAGCAGGGTCAGTATCCTGGGTTGGGGCCCCCTTCACCTAATCACACTTTTCAAATCTGGTTCTCAAACCTTCTTGCCCTCCGACTCACTGTTGTGGTGAGGCCTCCCGGCGCGCGCCCCTGCCCGGTGCGGCGGCGCCCCCGTGCGGCGGCGGCGGCTGGTCAACGTTGACCGCCACGTCACCGTTGACCGCCACGTCACCGTTGACCGCCACGTCACCGTTGACCGCCACGTCGGCCATGCTCGCCGCCAGCTCGGTCAGGAGTTTGACCGCCACGGGCACCTCGCCGCCGCCGGGCAGGCGCAGTGTGCCGGCGTACACAACGCAGGAGCAGCCTGCAGCGAGCGAGCGAGGGTATGGACGAGAGAAGTGCGGCATATGGGAGGGGTACCGGTACCGGTATGTGCCTCCCTGCGCGTAACCCGGGCACACGGCGCGCAAGTGCACGGGCCAGCCTCCGGCATGCGTTGACGGCACACGCAGCAAAGGCACGGCATGTATCCCATACTTAGGGCGCCCCGGTCCGCCCCTACCTCGGCCCAGGAACGTGCCATAGTCCACCCGGACGTCCTCCCTCGCAATCAGCGTCCCGGCCACGCCCAGGCCCGACACAGCGCGGAGGAGCGCCCCCGAACCGCCGCCCGCGCTGGCCTCGCCCGGGCTCTCCAGCCCCGCCGCCGGCCCCGAAGACGGACCGGCGGCGGCGGCGGCGGTGGCGGCGGCGCCGGAGGTTCCGGCGAGCAGGATGCGGCCCGTACGAGCGTTCATGCCCGGCGGGAGGACAAGGTCGCCGCTCAGTGCGTTGCCTGCGAGGGGGGCGGGTACAGTCACGTTCTCAGGTGTCGAGCGTATACCCTCTGCAACCCTTTTTTGATGCCGCTGTACCTTTGTACCGGAGCACGGCCCGCCTACGCCGTGGGTCGCCTCCGTCACCCTGGCACCCCTTATAGTCTCATCACAGTAATCGAGCTTGGACACGCTCCCGCCGCCCACGCCGTCCCCATTCAGTTCCCGCCCCAACCCGCGCACGCCGCACCCGCGCTGCTCGCGCCCTCCCTGGAGGCTGACGCGGCGTCGCTCGTCGTACGGGCAACCGCCGCCGCAGCGCCGCCGCCGCCGCCGCCACCCGCCCATGCGCCGGCGGCGCCACCCGAAGCCATCAGGAAGGCGCGTGCTCCGCTGCCGGCGCCCAGGCCCTGAGTGCACAGCAAGGCATGGGCAGCATTTGCGTCGTCACGAGTTCTACTAGGCGTATGGTGGAAAGAGCCACAGCACACTGTACCGGTAAGGAGTGCGCGAGCCAATCCCTCTCGCAGGCTCACTTACCTGTGGAAAGGGCAGCGCCGAGGAGCCCCTGCGGCTCGCCCCCCGCCCGCACGGGGCACCGCCGCCGGCACCCGCCGCCGCCAGCCCCGCCGCCTGCTCCGCCGCCGCCGCATCCACCAAGCGGGACATTGCCGCCACCGGCGGCACAGCGCCGCCGCTGCTGCCGGCTGCCGCCGCCGCCGCCGCCGGCGTCGTCCCTGCCAGCGCGCCGCTGGCGGCCTTGACGGCGACGCAGGCGGTGGCGCCGCTGCTGCTGCTGTCCGCGAAGCGGTCCGTCGAGTCCGGCACGAGGTCAGCGCTGATGAGGCCAGCGGCGGAGGGGACCTGCGACGCCCCGCCAAAGAGACCCAACAGGAGCCCGGCGGCGGCGCTGCCGTCAGGCGCCGCTGCAGCGCCACCGTGCGTCGGCGTCGGCGCCGGCGCCGCCGGCGCGCCGCCGTCGACGGCCCTCCCGCCAGCGGCGTCGGCGGCAGCGGCGGCGGCATTGAAGACAGACAAGGGTCCCACTTGTGCGGTAGCGACAGGCCGCAATCCCGCTCCGATGCCCAACCCCATTGCCGTTTCAAGCACCAGGCCCACGGACGCACCAGAGCTTTGGCCGGCGGCGGTGGTGGCGCCGCCGCCGCTGCCGCAGCCGCAGCCGCCCAGCTCCACCTCTGCGTCCGCGTCACCGTCGGTGCCATCGGCAAACCCGGCTGGGCCCGGGAGCTTTGCCGCTACGCCGCCGCCGCCCTTGCTGCCGCCGCTCGGGGCCTGCCGCCGCCGCCGCCGCCAGACGAAGACCGCCGCCGCCAGGAGCAGCGCCGCCGCGGCGGCGGCGCCGACGGCCGCGCCGACGATGGCGCCTGTCGACATGCCGCCGCCGCCGCCGCCGCCACTCTCGCTGCCGCCGCCACCGCCGTCGCCGCCGCTGCCGCCGCCGCCGCCGCCGCTGCTGGTGGTGTTGACGCCAGCGCCGCCGCTGCTGTCACCCTGCCCGTCATGCACACCCCAGATGAAACTGGCGGATTCGATGTAGTACCCCACGTGGCCCATCACACCCACCAGGTACCCGCCCGGCGGCGCGCGGAGCTCGAACGCCGCACCGCAGGCGGTGTGGCGCGAGAAGGGTGTCGCCAGCAGGCGACCCTTGGATGTGGTAAAGGCCAGGCGCTCTAAGAACCCTCCGGCACAGCCGCTGATCGCCACAATCACCTCGCCCTCATCGAGCTCAAAGTCGATCCAGCCTTCGGTACTGGCCAAGCCCGCAACTGCGAAGGATGTTGCGTCGTCGGAGTCTGTAGCACCTGCTGTGCTGCTAGCGCCCTTTGGGTTGTTAGATGAAGCAGCAGTAGCGCCAGCGAGGGAGGAGGCGCGAATGCCACAGACCACTTCAATCGGGTCGGCCGAGGCGGAGAGCTGGACGGCCAGGCTGAGGGAGAGGCGTCGGAGCGGTGGCACCGCCAGAGAAGCTCGCGCCTGCGGCGGGCCCGGGGCTGAGGCTGGCGGCTGAAGCGGCGCGGGTTGGGGTGAGGCAGAGGCGGTAGCGGCGGCCGGGGGTGTGGAGGGCGGATGAGGGGGTGGCGATGGGGATGAGGGGGTGGAGGGTAGGGGGGAGGGCGCGGCGCCAAGCTGGAAGGGGCAGGACGCGCCCAGCGGCCCCGAACCAACGGGGGGCGTGGGCGTGAGGGTGTGGCTGCCTGCGCCGCGGGAGGGGGAGAGCGGGGAAAAGGGAAAAGAGTGAGGTCGGAGGGCGCAGCTTCCACAAGAGGGTGGGGCTGAACCTTGACCTCACAGGCGCACATGCACGCATCCAGGCGCGACACAAGCAAGCAGCTGGATATAGCGCTATAGCTATAGCTCAGCCCTACACGGAACACGCCTGATGGGGCCCACCTGCCGCCCAGGTCCGGGTGACGTCCCAGCCGGGCGAGGACGCAAGAGAGCTGCGAGTGGGGCCGGAACTGGCGGAAGGTGCGGTGGCGGCGGCCCGGCACAGGATCTGGGACTTGGTGTAACAGGGCACGATGTAGACGAAGTGGGAGGTCATCTCCGTCTCCCGGGCCTGGTACAGCAGGCCCTGGGGGGGGACAGGGTCGATGCGGAGGGAGGTGGGAGGACCGTGGGGCGAAAAGGCAGACGTGTTAGCTCTTCCACAGGCCCCTGCCGCCTTGCCTGACCCCACAACCCCACCCTGCATGTCACGCCCCCCCACGCCCCACCTGAAAGCAAGCCGAGTCGCGGGGAAAGGCAGCCACCTGTTGGGGGTCGGCCTCCAACCTGATGGAGGGGGCAGGCGGGGGCGGGATGGTGGGTGGGCATACGGGCATGTGGCTGAGCATCGGCTTGTGGGTAGGTGTGAGAGGGCACGAAGGGTGACGCCAACTCCGAACCCTCCCAACCATCGACCGACGCACGCGTGCGTACCAGAAGCTGTACGACATGAAGGGCGGCAGCACGTCCTGCAGGGTCGGGATCAAGGGCGCAGGTCACGAGAATTGTACGGCTCGCTTCGCCGCAAGTTGCGACAGATAGTTCCCTTTCCTGCATGCATGCGGGCCCGGTTTGGTGCCGGTACGCACCAACCCACCGCCCGCACGTCGGCCGCCGCCGCCACGTCCATCATGTCCGACATGTGGGGCAGGCTCCAGGTCAGTCCCAGCAGGGTGCTGGAGCTGCGGGGCGAAAGGCAAGTAAAGGGTCATGGCCACGGCCCGTATGGGAGTTCACGGCTGATGCCCTTGTCCGTGTAACAACAACAACATGTGTTCCGAACGACGCTGCGGGGCGACGACAGGCAGTTGAGAGGCGTCTGGCTCGAAGCCTTCGGCACGCATCGGCCGGGGTGGTGGTGCCAGGCATCGCTCAGCCCCCACAGATACCGGTCAGCTCAGCCCCACCCTTGCACCCACGCACCCGCAGTAGGACAGCTGCGAAGAGGCCGATGCTTCTGGCCAAACCCCTAGAGATGCCTTCAGTCCCACCCGTGTACCCATCCGTTGACAGCGCCGCCCTCCCGGAAAGCTACTACCGATTATGCCAACACACGCAAGCAATCCCAGCCCCACCCACGCCCCCACCTGCAATATGCGAGTGCTGTGCTGTAGTTGACGGTGGGGGCGCCCATACGGCCCTGATACACCGCCGGGGGGGCGCCGGGGGGCGCCCCGGGAGGCGTGTGGGCCCAGACGGTCAGGGTGGGGTCGATGGCGGCCGCACACGCGCCGTAGCCCGCCTCGCAGGTGCTCTGCGGAGGGTAGGGTAGGGGCCACTGCTGTTCGGTAGCCCGTTCGGTAGTCAGGCGCACCCGCCCCATTTGGGGCGTATCGCCGCTTTAGAGCTTCGTAGGTTACCCACGCCCACCCGTAGCGGTGTGCCTTGACCTGCCCTGACGCAACCTGTTGTCAAACGCACGTGGCAGCCCGACACTACCCGGACCCCTGGCCCTGGCCCCAAGCCCCCAACCCTGCTACGCTCCCTCTCTCTCTTCGCGCTGCGATTTGTCTGTCGAAGAATTGTTCGTGTCCCCGCCCCCGGCCCCGCCCCCGCCCGTCGTGCTGACCTGGCACGCGCTGGCGGTGGCACTGCAGGCATTGTACTGGGGGGAACGAAGGAGGGATCACAAAGGGCTGGGCGTTGTATGCGATCTCCTCAACCCGTCGGCCACTGCCACCACCACCTGCACTGCTGCCATGCCATGCACGCCGGCCATTCGCCCCGTCTGCTAGCAGGATTCGTCACTCAAGCAGCTGGACGCTTGCTCAAACCCCGCCAGTAGGCTCTTATTGCTCACCGACAGCCCCAGACGCGCATCGCGGAACGGCAGGCCGCAGCACTGGCTGCTGGAGCACACGGCATCTCCGCCACTAGAGCCGGAGCCGGAGCTGCCGCCACCGGAGCTGGAGCGGTTGGAGCCATCGGCCCCGGGCCCCCCGCCACACGGCGGCGGCAGGTAGGTGCCGCGCGGCAGGGCGGCCAGCGGGCGGGCCGAGGGGCAGGCAGGAGCGGCGCCGGGGGGCAGAACGGCGGGCGGGCGGACGGAGGCGGAGGGCGGCGCGGCTCCCGCCGGAGCCGCCCAGATCAGGCGCAGCTGGAGGGATGTTGGAAAGGGTGGATTGAGCGGCTTGGCACCCGAGCGGGTGGCTAGTGCTGTGCCGTGAATGGCGCAAACCGGCAAAAAGGATGCGCTCTGAAGAGAGAGCGCTTGTGAGGTGCATGCAGAGGCGCTGTCATACCTGCGGCAGGAAGTCGACGTGTGTGGGGAAGAGCGGCGGCAGCGGCCAGTCGGACATGTTGCGGGCGGCGCCTGAGAATCCGGCCAGGTAGCCGCCGGGGGGCGCGTCCTCCCTGGCCAGGGCAGACACAGGGGGGAGAGTTCACGCCATGCCTCTGCCCCTGCTTGGCCCGACCGCAAGCCCAGCGCCCGCCAGCACCCCCTCCCCGACCCGGGGCTCCCTGGCTGCCGCCATACGTACTTATCCTCTCCGGTTTCCAGCTCGTCAATGATCCCCTCCCGACCCCCATCCCCCGCACCTGAACGCCGCCGTGCACCGCCCCCTCCCCAGCTGGTAGCGCCGCCGCAGGCGGGTCAGCAGCGCCAGGCGCTCCACCTGCACCCCCGGCTCGAAGCAGCCCTGGGGGGTGGGGAAGAGGGAAGCCGCGTGGGTGCGGCGGGGAGCGTTCGGGCATTGCACAGAGTTGCCAGTACTGCACTACGTTCATTGCTCGAGTAGATGGCTTTGGTAAAAGGAGCGGCTGAAGGCAGCCTGCGGAGATTGCTTGCTCACAGCAACTAGCGCTCCCTCAGCTTCCCCAGCTCCCCCAGCTTAAAGCTCTCCCACCCCCCCTATGCCGCCCGCACCTCCACTGCCACCACAAAGTCATTGGCGTCTTCCATCACGGTGTATCCCTCGAAGGCGCTGCCCTGCGGTCCGAGGGGTCCTCCATGCTGATCCACATATAACTTGTTTGCCATGTTGCGAGGTGCCTGCGCGCCCCACGTCCCGCTTCCCTCAAACCCCCACCCCCGCACGGCCGCACCTGGTCCCGGCTGCGGTCGAAGACGCCCAGGTACCCGGACGCAGCGATGGAGGGCTGCGCACTGAGCAGGGCGTAGGGGTCGAGGCGGTCGCCGGGGCGGAGGGGCTTGAGGGCAAAGAGCGGGTGGTTGAAGCCCCTGCAAGTGCGTGGGGCGACGGGGGAAAGAAGTGCCAGTGTGAGGCTCTGAGATAGGCCGAGGCCGGCTAGTGGCGCAGACGCAGATTCGTGCACCCCGCGTGCACTTGCTCGAGCAGCGCACTCGTCACAAGATGTGCCTTCAACCCTCAGTCCTCAATCCCCAAACTGAACCCCGAGCAACCCACCCACCGGTACAACACGTTGTTGACCGGCCCATCCCGCCAGAAGGCGGGGCTGTCGTCGAACGGCACGTGCGTCCCCGCCGTCAGCGCCTCGCGCCCCAGGACCAGCGGCGAGGGCACCAGCTCCAGACCCGAGCCGCCGGGGCCGGGGCCGGGGCCGGGGCCGGGGCCGGCCGCATAGGGGCTAGGCGCGGAACGAGAGGCTCGGTAGGCGTCTAGCCAGGGGGTGGAGGTCTGGGGTGCAGTTACCAAACAGAGGATCTCAGAGGCGGCGCGGAAATTCCAACACCCAGTGCAGGGATGCGTGTCGCTAAACCCCAGCCTCTCTTCCTCGCTCCCTTCCCCGCCCTCCTCGGCCCGGCCACGGACTCACGCTGAGATTGTGCCGCGCTGCGTCCGCCGCCCTCGAGCACAGGAACGGCAGCGGCCAGTCGCAGGGCACGTCGCGGCTCATCCACAGCGGTCCGTCCTTGGGAGTGAAGAAGAGCACGGCCGCGCGGCAGGAGCGGTAGGCGTCCCATGTCCAGGAGCTCCAGGCGTGCTCGGGGGGGAGGGCGGCCACGGCCGCAGACACGCCCTCCACGAGGGCCTGGGGAGGAGGGCATGGGAGGAGGAGGGTTATGGGTAGGGGAGGCACCCCGAGGGGAGGCACCCTGAGACCCTGGGAGGACGACGGGCGAAGGGCGGTCCACGCACGGGGCCCGTGCCGGGCATCGCCGGGTGCACGTACGTGACGGGATTGAGGTGCGCGGTTGGGAGGGAGGTGGGAGGAAAGGGGCCACGTGGAGGTATGGGCGCATGCAGAAGCCCCGGATGCCGGGGCCATAAGGAGGATCGCGAGCCCCACCCATGCAGCGGAGGGCTCGGCTGCCCCTTGCTCCTTCCCCGCGTAAGCCGCCCCCAGCTGCCTCTCATCGCTTGGTCACTACCACCGCCCAAGCGGTACCGCCACAGCCTGCGGTACTGCAGGAGGGTTACAGCCCGGAGGGGAGTCCAGGCCCGAGGCTGGGGCCCTCACCTGGGCAACCGCCGGCTGTGTCAGCGACAGGGCGGCCCAGGCGGCAAAGAAGTCCTCCACCGGCGTCAGCGTGCCTGAGTGCATGGGGAGGTCGGTTGGCCCAAGGCGTCAGGAGGGTTCAAAGCAAAGCGCAGTGCAGTGCAGTGCACGAAGGCACGCTTGGCCGCAGGCCCCCAGTCATCCCAGGAAGGCTGGCCCCCGATTGGGGCAGACTCAGCCCAAGTCAGAGAGTAACAGCGGTGGTGCTGTTGACTTGATGTTAGCGTGGATGGGGGGGGCAGGAGGGGGGGGGGGTTCACCCTGTGAGCGTGGGGGCGCGTGGCGGCGTGGGGGCGCGCACCGGGGGAGCTCAGGTGGGGCGTGGCCGCACACGTGGCCGCCGCTTCGACGAAGCTTTGGACCCGGAAGTAGAAGACGTAGGCATCTCTGCCGAGCGTGAAGGCCGCGAAGTCAGGCGGGCCGGAAGCCGGGGTGCCCGGAGGGGGGGCTGCTGCGAGGGCAGCCAGGGAGCCCGGTCAGGCCCGGTCGACCACACTTCGCCGGGTACGCGCAGAAGAGCCGACCGGTTGACACATGCATGCAGAACCCACTTGACTCGGCTGGCGACTGAGACAACGCCAGTCGCCACGTTGCTGCCCACGCCAACCCCGTCAGCGCGAGCACCGCGCGAAGGCTGCCCGCGATTCGCATGGGCCGCGACCCCTCAGGCGGGCCCTGTTCACCGGTGCACTAGCGCTAGTCACATCATTGCTTCCTAAGTCGGCAAACCGGTATGGGCCTGGTATTATCAGCTCGCTAAACAAATTGCTCGTCGGCGTATTTAGGGTTGCACGGTCGGTGTTGCCGTGTTGCTTAATTGTGTTGCAAGTAAAGCGCGAGGCAATGGACATGGGGCAGCACGCCAGCTCTCGAGCTCGAGTAGTAGGCGCACTCGATTATGGCAAGTCACCGGTATCAAATGCACACCTGTGCGCAGGCTGTCATGTCAAACAGACAGCATAACACCATGTAAAATGCTCCTGAAGGTGGCCGTACGGCCGCGGCCGTGCCGGTTTTAGAGGGGTCACACCTTCAGAGCCATGTGAGTCACCTGTGAGCACTTCGTCCCATGTGTGTAGCATGCTCGTGTGTGTGCCACAACCAACACCCGTGTTGCCCACGCTGTTTGAGGGCAAGGGGGGCAGGGGGACACGCCTAAAATCACAAGGCTGTTGATCCAAAGCTCCTAGAGGGGGGGCACGGAGCCCCTGCATCCCAACGCCTCCGAACGCAATAACGCTAAGGGCTCACGGCAGCCAATCAACCCCGTTCGCGACGCTCCCCACGGGCCTATCTCACCATGTGAATCACCTGCCTCAGGCTCAGGCTCAGAGCAAGACACCCCTGTGCATGCCACAGCGGGCACAGCCCACAAGCACACGGCCACCTTGTCGCCATCTCCCTCCTCTCCAAGCCCGTATTGCCCCACGCTGTTCAAGGGCAAGGAGGGCAGGGGGGCTTGCACCAGCCGGCACCGCTGAGCTGATTCTTCCCTGCTGCACTGCAGTTCTCTTCTTCGATCCGTTCAGGTGTAACTTGCCTTTACCTCGTAAGTGTCGAAACTGGCGGGGCAGCCTTGCTTGGTCCTTGGAGAAAGGCAAGGCAGCAAGTTCCCAGGGCTTAACGTGCGAGGCCCGGCAGCCCACGCCCCACGGACCACCCCCCAGGTCACCTCCAGGCTCCGAGAATATCCTTGCCGTGGCATTCACAGATGCGCCTTCAAGAAGCCCAGGTACCGTAGTCTCTTCGCTCAGCTCTAGCCTCTAGGACCGATGACCATTTGACGGATCCCGGCTTCCCCCAGCAAGGCCCTTTCCCTCGTTTCCGACACGGCGTGCCCCTGTGCACACAGAAAGGTCCTCACGCCTCCACATGATCCGCGTGCCTCGCATACCATCCATGGTGCAGCAAGGGCCATTCCAGGTGAGAGCTCATGTGGCACAGCCCGCTCCAAGCCCACTACTAGTAACAATACAGGACAAGCCCGTGCAGCCCAACGTAAGCAAGTACGGCTTATTCAGTTCACCCGCAGCACAAGCAGCAGCGTGGTACAGTCGCCCCCGCCCAAGCACATTATCAATGCTTCAAAACCCCACACTACGCCCACCTCTCACCGCCTCCAAGCAACATACGCTTATTACCATGCCGCCTCCGCCGCGTCTTGCGCGCACGTCTCTTGATTTGATGCCGGTACCTGCTACCAATCCCGCATCAACCCCACGCCAGCATGCATTCAATACCCAAGACGACAAGCAGCCACGCAACCGCCTCATTGAAAGAGCCTTACCGTTAAAAGGGCGGCGGCTGGGACACCGACTCACAGCTAGCACGCTACTACTACAGCACAGTGCGGACAGGTTGACCTTGGCAGGTGTGTGTGGGTTGGGGAGAGAGGAAGGTATCTGCTTTCCCCATATCCGCACAGAACAATACAACTTTCCAGGCACGTCACATAGCACAGTGGCCAAATGCTAAAACAGCCTAAATCGGCTTGCTGATGACATAGATAGGTGAAGTGCTCCTCTCAGATACTACGCTTCCTCGTCTGAGTCTTCTTAGGCTTCTTGCCTCCCACGCCCAGCAGTCATCAGCAGTCAATGGGTCTCGAAATTGCTCCCACCCCATAACGGTACACCAAGGGTCATTGACCCGGCCCAAAAACACACCGTCTAAGGCAGGCCTCAAGCCCGGTTGCGTACTTGCTCGCCTTGCTGCGTGATTAACATACTAGGAAATACCTGCGAGCGTGTCACATAGTGCAGTACCCGACTCCCCGTCCCGTCCATTAAATCATTATGAGTAGACGCGTCGAAGACGCTGAAATGAGTGACCCTCTAGAACCTTCAAGAACGATCCCGCGCCCCACGGTCGGCTTTCAGAGCCTAGGCAATCAACTTAGCAAAACACCTAGGTGCGTGCCTGGGTCAACACGTGCTTAACACGTCACACAATAAAGCGTCGACTAAGGGAGCCCACACAATGGACTCAGCAGGGCATCGCACCATTTGGCAAGGTCACCCGCCTGTCATCTTCAGCACCAAGCTTCCCAGCACCCAGGGGACAGGAATAACCCACAAGGAAACAGATTTTACCCACAGGATGGGGCGTACAGCAGGCGATCCCATGTTCCCTTCCCGGCCGCTACCGGTCAGCACGCAGCCCTCTCCTTAATCTATGATTTACACCACAAGTGCACGCTCATCAAGCTTAATGTGATGGACGACGCATCAGCACACACTTGAGGCACGCTTTCAATGATGACGCGCATGCAAGGGACTATTGGTGTCAGGCCAGCCTCAACCCCACACGAAAGGTCTCGGGGCAGTCTCCTTCTAGCAAGCAATCAAGATATCAAGCACAGGCAAGCTGGAACCTGCGAATAGCCCCGAACGGGACGACAGTCACCACCGAGTACTCGGCGGTACGGAAGCATTCTTCCCGCCGCTTAGGATCAATAGGAAGAAACGAAGACTGAGGCTCGATCCTCGAGGCTTGAGTCCTACAGTACCAGCGAGACATGCATGAGCTCCTCGAAGATTGGCGGCTCACCTAGGGCTCCAAAACCCGCGGCATATTCTGCTCCAGCTGAAGTCGCTGCGGCGGTAGCGGCAACCGTGACGGCACCTGTCGTCAGGCTCGGGTCCAGGCCCAGGCCCGGGCCCGGCTGGGGCCCGCCCCAGGCCCATGACGCTGCCTCCGGCGTGAATGTCGGGATCCGGCTCAGCAGCTCCGGCGGCAGCACCGGCGGCGGCGCAGCCAGCAGCGGTGCCCACCCAGCCCTCCCCGCGCCATGTCCGGACTGCATTTCGCCGGCGGTGCTCAAAGGCAGGGGCCGCAGGAAGAGCTGTGCCGCCGGCGCCGCAGCGCCCGAAGAGGGCGCAGGTCCCAGGGGCGACGGGCCCAGGCGGGCCCGGCGGGCCCAGCCGCGGCCGGCGCCGCTCGGGCCTGCGCGAAGGCTGCCGACGGCGCTGCCACTGACGTTTGCGGCGGTGGCCCCGGCGGCGGCGGTGCCGTCACGAGCCTGGTGCGACGCCGCGGCAGGCCGCTGGGGACCAAGGCTGCCGCTGAGGTGCTGCGAGGGCTTCCAAGGCAGCACAGTTGGCGGCGGAGAGGCGGCAGCGGCAGTTGCGGCGGGGGTGGTGGGTTGAAGCCTGCTGCGGTCTGGCTGGGTGCCATGACTGCTTCCGGGCGCCTCGGCCGCCGCCCTCACCGCCTCCACCGCGGCCGCCGGCTTCGCTGCGTCTTGCTCCATGTCCGAGTCTCCCATCGCTGCCGCTGCCGCCGCCGCCGCCGTGGCGTCCTCAGCCGCCCGCGCCGCCGCCGCCCAGCCACCGCTGGCACCAGCAGCCGCGTGCAAGGAGGCGATGGATGCCGTCCCAGCCGCGTCGCTCGGGTTGCCGCCTCTAAGCCAGGCCTCGGTCGCAGAGCAGGCTGAGAGCAGCGGCGGCGGCGGCAGCAGCGGCGGCGGCGGTGGCGGTGGCGGTGGCGGTGGCGAGGGCGGCGACGACGGCGGCTGCGGCCATTGCTGGCTGCTGTGGCCCGAAGCCGTCCCCTAGGGCGGCCACAGAGCATCCGCTGCCGCTGAAGGAGCCCGCGGCGCCAGCCGCAACGGGGCACCGCTCCTCGCCGCTGCAGCTCGGTGCCGCCGCCGGCACGACCTCCTCTGCCGCCGCCGCTCCAGCAGCCGGCGGATGCTTCGGCCCCGCGCCGCTTCCGCCTCCGCCTCCGCCGCCATCGCTGCCGCGGGCGGCCTTGGGGCTGCCGCAGCCTCCGACGTCGCCAGTGGCGGCGGCAGCAGCGGCGGCGGCCGGGGCCCGCGCCGCCAGCTGCCTGGCGGCGGCGTAGGCCCCGCGGCGGAGCTCTGGGTCGTCGCAGTTGGGCCCCACCGCCCGCGCGTAGGCCCGCAGGAGCTCGAGCGAGGCCCGGGTGGGGCTGTCGCTGTCTGCGTCCTTGGAGCGGAGGACGGTGTGGAAGCAGTTCTGGGGCGGGAGAGGGGGGCCAGGAACGAGGGGATGGAGATAGGGATGCATGGGGGAGAGACAGCCAGCAGTTTGAGATGCGGCGCGCGCGGGCGATGCCGGCAGAACCATGGAGGTCAAGCTGAGGATTGGGGAAGAAACCCTGCCATCCATGCAATCAGTAGATCTTGTCAACCGGTCGGTTGGTGATGCGCGGTACAATGCCGAGGGTGGCGCGTAGCGGAGGCAGCGCCCCATATCGGCCCGCCAAGCCGCTGAGTGCCGGCCGCCGCTGATACCCGTCGCTCGGATTTCTGTAGCTCACGCATGCCAGGCTTGGCTGGCTGTCAGCAGGCGAGAAGCTGGGGATGGCTAGCCGTCCCAGCAACAGTGAGGGGCTAACACCCTTGGTGGCCCTGGGCGGGCCTGCCCTGGGCCGAGTGAGGGGGCAGACCTGCCGGTACCCCTGTACGTCCGCGCCTTGCCCGTCGAACGCCGTCGAGCAGAGGCACAACCTTCGACACACCTTGACGTCATTGTCGCTCCGGGTCTTCATGTGCTTGGAGATCAGTGCCCTGCGACGGCGAGGGCGAGTGTCGGGACCCCGCCCGGCAGGAAAAACGCGGACAGACGTCAACCCTAGATAGCGCAGAAACGGGGAGCCGGCTGCGGCGAGGGCAAGCTGTATATCGCCAGTTCCTCATGCGGCGCGGTTCTTCTAACCCAGGCGTGTCGCACTCAACGTTGCTCGGTCATGCGCCCCGATTCCCCTCGCTCCTGACCTTGCAGGCACTCATAGCCCCTGCCCCTTAGCTTTACCATACACGCACCATCTGTTGCCAAGGGAGGCATGGAGCCGGGCGAGCGACGCGTGTTCGCTCTGCGACCATCGTCCCCTCTTCCGCTTGAATCCCGCTGAACTCCTCACAAGGAACTCGTCGTCAGATTCCATAAATTATGGACAGCGTTCGCGGCGAAATCTCGGAAGGCAAGTCAACATGTCATGAGGGCCGAGTCTACCGAGTCTGCAGCGTGACCTGCCACACGCACAGTGCGTCGTTGAGGTATGCGCTGCTACACGTTATGAGAGGAACAGATATCACTTTGGCTCCTGCTCGTCGTCTGACGACGAGCGAGAGTGACCAAGATTGGGTACGAGGGCTTCGTATGCGGCTTCAGCAGTTGGGAGCCCAGGCCCGCAGCGCCTTGCTGCGCTGCTTACTGTGTCAAGCGAAGCCTTCTTTCCCACCACACGGCAGGCACAAGTGCGACGTTTTTGCACTGCTCGCTAGCGAGCACCTCGCGCGCCCAGGCTGCCGCGCCATCCACCTCGGCGGCTGTGTCCTATGCGTACTCTGCTCGGGGAGCCCGTCAGCGTGACAGGTGAGAGAGTTGTAGGATCCCCCGTCCTAACAGTGCTTACTCCGTTTTATGACGGGCAATCCCGGTCCGTGCTCCTGCCTCAGGCCTCCCCAGTGGCCGTCCCACACCGCCCGGGACTACCGGTGCCCCGAGCGAGCGAGGCCCTGCTGCCCGTCCGTGCTCTCCAAGCAAGGCGGCAGATACGATACGCGTGTCCCGACTACGGTATCATGGACCCGAGTGCACCCTACCCCCGGCCCCCAACACTCGTCACCCACACACGCCCCGGCCGTACGTCTGCTAGCTACCAGTTCCGGTAGGTGCCCCTGCGCCACTCTCGCTCTCGCTCAGCAAGCTAGTTTCACTCGCTCCAAGCCCCCGCCAGCTATCCTGAAAGGATAGAAGAAACCCAGCGCAGTCAACACCCGCCTAAGGTGCAAGGGTGGTCTACAAAGCTAACGCAGGGACGCAACACTACTTCTCTGGCCCCCACTTGCCCCCGCCCGCTCTAACTGTTTTAGGAGCATAAAGCTCCCCTGCAAGCATCCCCGCTAGCTCCAAGGCCGCCAAACCCCTTGCCCAGCAACTCACTCCATGGGTAGAAGGACACAGCCGCTCGCCGCTGCCGCCACCCTCCCACTCGTCCAACTCACGCCGGTCCCCGAGCAGCACTTGCTGAACTGCACTGCACCACCGCCCGCGCTGCGGACATGATGCGACCGTGCCAGATCAGGCTCGGGGCGTAGGCACGGACTGGCTGGATGGGCCGGGAGCGCCCTACCAGTCACCCATATGGGCTGGCCTCGCAGGGGGTGGCTGCGGGGGCACTGGCCCGGTGCTGGGCGGGCCGGAGCCCGCGGGCGGGTACCCGCCGTAGCCCCCGGTGTAGGGCTGCGGGTGGTGCGGCTGTGCAGCATTGCCGTACGGGGACGCATTGCCGTACTGCGCAGCTGCACTGCCGTACTGCGGTTGCTGCTGGCCGTATCCTCCGTACTGCTGTGCAGCTGCCGGCGGCTGTTGCGGCAGGTAGCTGGGAGGGGCCTGGTAGGATGGCGCGGGCTGGCCCTGGCCATGGGCTTGCGCGAGGAAGGACGGCTGTGTCGGCTGAGCGGGCCGCGCGCCGGGGGCCGCCCCCCCGTACGACCCTGGCCCGGACGTGAACGGCGCAGGCGAGGCGCTGCGGAGGGAGTCGCCTGCGTGGGCCTGTGGTGGGTACGCCTGGGCCTGGGCCTGGTGCGTCAGGAAAGAGGGCTGGGAGGCGGTGACCGAGGGCTGCTGCGCGGCTGGCGGGTACTGCTGTTGGGCCTGCGCCTGGGCCTGGGCCTGCCATGGCATGGTCGCAACGGGGTAGGACTGGGCCTGGGCTGGGCCCGCGGTTGCACCCGGGGCCGCAGCGGCGGGAGCCGCGTAAGCACCCGGCGCCGCCGCCGGCTGCGAGGCCGGAGGCGTCAGGGAACGGAACGAGCCGCCGTCGCCGCCTGCGAACGACGCTCCTGTGGCGTCCGCGCCAGGCGTAGCCAGGGCAGCCGACGAGGCGGTCGTTGCGGCGAACGCCGCCGAGACGGACGAGGGTGAGTGCGAGTGCGCGGCGCCGCCCGTGAAGGAACCCGCGGACGCAGGCCCCCCTGCCCCCGACCCAGATCCCACGGATGAGTATCCGGGCTGCGTCTGCTGCTGGTATCCGCCGTCATGCAAAGGCTGGGCACCAGTCGCCGCCGCCGCCGGCACCGCCGCCGGCGCCTGGGTGGTCGGCTGCGCGCCGCCGCCGGACCCCGCGGCCGCCTGCTCCGCCTCCGCCACCACCGCCGCGCGTGCGTCAGCCGCCTTCTGCGCCGCCAGCGCCGCCGCCAGCGAGGCCTGCTGCGCGTGCTGAGCCTCCAACTGCCGCTGCGCCGCCGCCGCCGCCTCGTCGCGGCTCAGCAGGAACTGCACCCACTGGTCGGCCAAGGAGTCGTTGCCGCCTGGGCCCGGGATGCCGCCCAGGCCCGCGCCGGGCCCGCCCGGGCCCGCGGCGGCGCCGCCCACCAGCATGCGGCCCGCGCCGCTGACCAGCGCCAGCGGGGCGCCCGCCACGCGGCTGAGCAGGCCCCGACGGGACCCCATGAGGCCCAGGGAGGCCCGCTCCTCGTCACTCATTCCCAGCATGCGGGCCATGAGCTGGAGCACCTGTGTAGGGTAGGCATGGGGGGCGAGGGGTACGTGGAATAGGGTGGACACCAGAGGCAGAGATCAAAGGCCGGTGCATACTACTCGGGGTGAGCGCCCGCGGCGAAGGTAATGACGCTTCGCCTCCTGCGCCCCCTCCGCCCCCCTCCACCCTGCTCCCGTGCCTCCGACCCACACACGTGCCCACGTGCAGCCCCACCCACCCACCTCCTTGGAGTGGTTCCGCTGGAAGTAGGTGAGCAGCAGCTTGCCCACGATGCGCCTGTCCACCATGCCGCCGCTCTCGCTGCTCATGGCCGCCGCCTGCGCCACGGCCTGGTCCAGCGCCCGCCGCAGCATGGCGCACTCCTCGGCGGTGCGCGCCTCGGAGGCCTGCGCGGAGGCCAGCGCGGAGCGGACCTACGGGGGGGGGAGGGAGGGGGGGCGGTGAGGGGAGGGGGATGCGAGTCGGGTTGGGGAAAGTGGGATGGGGGGAGGTGGGTTGGGGAAGGTGGATGACACAGGGTTCGCGGCCGCCGAGCCAGCGGAGCGGCGCAATCGGGGGAGTGAGGCAGAGTCAGCATAATGCACGCCTCTCGAAATTCCTGCCAACGCCCCTCTCAACCGGCGCCATCCCCACCGAGCCCTCCCACCTGCTCCACGCCCTGCTCTGCCGCCTGCCGCTCCGCCGCCGCCGCCGCCACCGCCTCCTGCGCCGCCGCCAGCTCCTGCTGCAGCCGCTGGCAGCGGTTGGCGGAGGCGCGCACCTCGAGGCGCAGCTTCTCTGCAGCTTCGCTCTCGTACGTCAGCTCGCCGAGGGCGGCCTGCAGGCGCAAGGGAAGATTAGGCCGGGTGTGCAGCCGTATGCTTATCGGACAGGGTTCTGCGTGCCTCTACCAGACAGAGTGGATATGGGGACATTCGTGGGAGGTGAAGTTACGGAGGGAAAGCGGCGGGGCCAGGTGGACCGGGCATGAGGCCTTTGGCCTGCGGATTCTGGATCCAGATCTTATGCGGGGCCTGACCTGCAGGTTCTGGATCTCGACGTCCTTGAGATCCAGCGCCTCCGTCAGCCCCGCCACCTCGGCCTCCAGCTTGGGCAGCGCCGCACGGGCCGCCTCCAGGGCCTTGGGGAAGGAGGCGGAGGGGAGGAGGAGGATCAAAACAAGCAGCCCGTCTGTCTGGTCCCCCATCGCCCATAGCCTGTCGTTCATCCCCGTGCCCGGCCTGATGCTCACGACCCTGCGCCCTGTGCCCTCCAAACCCCGCACCCGAGCCCCCCGCACCCCCCACCTGGGTCAGCTCCGCCACCACGGCCGCGTGTCGCTCCTCGGCCGCCCGCACCTCGGCCTCCACGCGCCAGCCCACCTGAGCCGAGGGGGAGGACGAGAAAGAACCGACGTCTCAGTAAGCACGGCCGGCAGCAAGCCCGTGCCCCCCTCCCCTGCCACCGTGCACTCGCTGCACTCACTGCGCTATTTCTCACAGCCCCACGAAACCTCGGCGGCATGTACCTCCACAAACAACGCTTCCCTGGCGCAAGCGACTCGATCCCGCTCAGCACCAAACACCCTCAGTCCTACCCTCCCCCCCAGCCTCAAGGCCCCCCACCCCCATTCCCCCACCTTGTCCTCCTCGTCCTCCTCGTCCTTGATCATCTGCGCCTTGAGCCGCACCAGCTGCCCCTTGAGCCGCTCCCGCTCCCCCTCGGCCCCCTCCAGCGCCCCCCGCAGCTCCTCCACCTCGGCCTGAAGCGAAGCCACCAGCGCCGCAGCGCCCCCCGCGCCCCCGCCCTCCGCACCCGCCCCCTGGGCCCCGTCCCAGGGACCTGGGGCCTCGTTGGTCCCGGCCCCAGAGGTGGGGTCGGCGGGGCCGTAGCCAGGGTCGCTGGGGCGGGCGCTAGCGCGGCCGTTGGCCAGAGCGGAGGTGGGGCCGGAGGCGGGTCCGCCGGAGGGGCCGGAGCTCGGGCCCAGGCCGCCGCTGGCACCGGTTGTGAGGGGGGAGAGCTGCGACTCGGCGCGGCTTACCTGGGGGCAGGGGTGGGGGGCAGGGGGTGGTGAGTGGAGGGGAGGCGGGAGGAAGGCCAGGGAGCGGTGAAAGGCAGTTGTGCGGGCCGGGAGACGGGCGGGAGAACAATCTGGGGAAGGGAGACGTCGGGGTGGGAGACGACACGCCATACGGTAGGCACACGCACGCTCGGGCGTACCAGCGCGGGCGTGTGGGCCGCCGAGGCCTCCGCCACTGCCGCCTGCAGCTCCTCCCGCTGCTGGGCCAGTTGGCCCTGTGTGGGGGCGGGGGGCGAGAGCAAGAGGAGCGGATGGGGTGGGTGTAAAACATCGCCAAGCCTCAGAACCCCACTACGTGCCTTGCACGAAAGGACGAACACACGCGCGCAACACAGCACCGCCGCAGCAGTAGGTACGCCCCCCCCCCGCCCCCACTTGGTACAGGTGCGTCAGCTGCCGCTCGACCAGCACCCGGCACGCAACACGCCCATACACACACGCGTCACCCCCCCGCCCCCGCCCCCACCTGGTACAGGTGCGTCAGCTGCCGCAGCTCCGCCGACGCCGCGTCCCGCTCCGCCGTTGTGGCCGCCAGCTGCGCTGCCAGCGCACGGACCTCGTGCTGCAGCCGGGGGGCCTCGGCGGAGGCGGCGTGGGCGGCCTCAAGCTGGGCCTGGGGGTGTGGGTGTGTGGGGGGGGGGGTGCGGTGTGGGGGGGGGGGTTGAGTAGGTGAGTGGATGGGGTTGAGTAGGTGAGTGGGTGGGGTTGAGTACCGTAGGCGGGTGGGTGGGTGGGCGGGTGGGTGGAAGTGGGTGAGTTTTGGGTGAATTGGAGATCAAAGGGGGGATAAGTGGGGTAGGCAGGTGGTGGGGTTGAGTGGGGTAGGTACTAGGTACGCGGTTGGGATTTGTTACGAGAGGGAAACGATAAGGCGGTGCGAAGGAAACCGGCGCGGAACTTTGCTGCGCGCTTGCCACCTTCCTGTGGCCACGCTTACCAAGCCCCGAGGCTCCCGGTGCCCTCCAACCCCCCGAAACCCCCAGCTCCTCCCGCCCCGCCCGCACCTGCAGCCGCCGCGTCTCCGCCTGCAGCCGCAGCGCCTCGCCCCGCGCCTGCGCCAGCTCCCGCTCCGAGTGGCTGTCGTGGTCGCCGTAGCTGGGGGGACGTGAGGGGAGGGTACGGAGGGTACAGATTTTGGAGGTGTGGTAAGGAGGTGAGGCGCAGGGGGCGACGTCTCTGTGCACAAGCTGACGGACAACCCCCTGGTCCACGGCCCCCGGCTATGCTGTACGGCACCGCACACAACACGCACCCGCCGTACGACGATGCGGCGTGCTGCGCTCGCTCCAGCCCCGCATGCAGCGCCTCGACCTCCCGCTTGAGGGCGGCCTCGGAGGCGGCGGCGGCGGCGGCGGCGGCGGAGGACTGCGAGCGGAGGGCCTCCAGCTGGGAGCGCGCGTCCTGGGGTGGGGTGAGGTGGGGGCAACGCAGGTGAGGAGGCAACGGTAGGCCGGTATGGAGACAGTAGGGCCGCCGGGCAAAGCGCGGTGCAGGACCGGACAGCGGCTGGCAGCCCCGCCGGCAATCGACTCGCGCCAGTCCAAACTCGATCCCTCGCCAACCCCTCCCCAACCCCAACAGGCTCAGTAACGTTCCAACCTCCCACCTGCAGCAGCTCCGCGTCCCGCGCCGCTCCCTCCGTGGCGGCCCTCAGGCGCCGCTCCAGCTCGGCGGAGGCCACCGCGCGCTCCTGCAGCTCCCGCTTCCAGAACATGTCCCGCTCCTGTTTTGGGGGTGGCAGGGAGGGGGAGGGGAGAGAGGAGGTGGGGGAAGGGTTGGAAGCACGACGTGAGCTGTATACCGGTAGCAGTTCAGGACGCTACGGTTAAGACGCACGACGCCCGATCATCACGGCCCGTCCCCGCGGCCCGCCCACCTGCAGCACGGTCTGCGAGCGGGAGGCCTGCTCGTCCAGCGCCTCCTGCAGCCGAGCCACCTGGGCGGAGGGGCGGGTGTCCAAGGGTGTCCAAGGGGGTGAGCTGGGCCGCATGGGGACTGAAGCGGGCTGTCGCGTGAGTGTCAGTTGGCACGTGACGCACCACCCAGGGCAGTGGTCCGGTCCCAGCAGGAGTGGGCCGTGGACCGTGGGGAGCCGTCGTTCACCCAGGCGAGCCCAGTGGTCCGCACCCTAAAACCCCCGGATGCCCCAGCCCCCCACACGCACCTGCGTCTGCAGCGCGCCCATGCGATGGCTGGCCGCCCCCAGCTGCTCTGCCAGCGCCCCCTCCTCGCCGTGCCGCGCCGCCGCCGCCGCCTCGGCCGCCGCGGTGCGCTGCTGCAGCCCCTCGCGCACCGCCCCCGCCCCCTCCAGAGCTGACTGCAGCCTGAGCGGCCACGGGTGGAGCACGGGGGCAAAAAGCCGTTGAGGAGCGATCGCCAGCATCCAGTCAGCGGGAGGGCGTGATCGCCCTCATGCGCTCTGCTCAACGCCGCGCGTATACCGCCGAGCTGCTATGTACTGGTACCCATGCTACTGGCTCCTCGCGCAGGCACACAGGCGCGCGGGAGGGGTCCCCACCTGCGCGCCGTCTCGCCCGCCGCCTGCGCTGCCGCCTCGGCGTCCGCCAGGCGCTCCCGCAGCGCTGCGGCGGCGGAGCGCTCCGCGGCCAGAGCCTCCTCGGCGGCCTGAGGCGGAGGGACGGGGTGGGAGGGGTAGCGGAGGGAGCGGGTGAGAGGGGATTAAAAGAGACAGGCGCCGCGAAAGCGGGGCAAGCTGCGCGGTCGAGGCCGGCACGCATAGCGCACCGCAGCGGCCAGACCCAGATCCCCCACTGCTGCATGTCAAACCACGCGCCCCTGCAGTCCCGGTCCCCGGTCCCACCTCGAGGCGTGCCGCCGCTGCCCGCAGCCGCGCCTCTGCGGCCGCCTCTGCCGCCGCCTCGGCGCCCGCCTGCTCCCTCAGGTCTGACAGGGCGGCGCGCTCGTCTGACAGGGCCGCCTCGAGCTGGGTAGGACCAAGGGGCACATGGCCGAGGGAGGGCGGGCGGTCATAAGGCAAGACGCGAAGCATGAAGCGGGTACATGGTTTGGGGACGGCCAGTCAGAGCGCGAAGGGGAAGAAGCATGGCTAACCGTTCCAGGTCGCCGCGAACATGCCTTACGCCCAGCCCCATGCCCCCACGCTTGGAGCCGAGGCGGCAGCAGCCCGCGTGCTAAAGCCAGTGCCCTCCGCTTCATCAAAGCATCCCGCCCCAGGTCCCAACCCCTCCGCAACCCCACCTGGCCCGCGCGCCGCTCCGCCTCCACCGCCCCCGCCCGCGCCGTCTCCGCCTCCTCCCGCGCCGCGTCCAGCTGCGCCGCCAGCCCCGAGGACTCGTCCGAGAGCGCCACCAACTGCTCCTTGAGCGCGGACAGCTGAGGGGGGTTGGGGGGTGGGGGAGTGAGGGAGCAGGAAAGAAGGTGGGGCGGAGATGAGTGGGGCGGAGCGTGGGCTGATGGGGCCATAAGGGCGGACCGCTGCGGCGCTATGTGCGGAGTGCCTTGCTGTGCCATGGCGGCGCGGGGGATGCGATTAGCATGAACGAAGCCCATGCCACACTGTGCCAATCCATGCCAACCCTCGGCGCCCGATCCCACGCTACCTGCTTCCGAGAGCTTGCGAGCGCCTCCTCGGCTGCCGCCAGCTTGCCGCTCCACGCGGCCTCCGCCGCCGCCGCCTGGCCCCTCAGCGCCTCGGCCTCGGCCGCCGCCGCCGCCGCCTGGCCGCGCAGCGCCTCCGCCTCCGCCCTGGCCGCCGCCAGCTGCCCACCCAGCCGCTCCACTTCCACCGCGTTCATCGCGACCTGCTCCCGCAAGGCATCGGCCTCCGCCACCGCCTCCGCCAGCGCCGCCGCGCCGCCGGCGGCGCCCTCCTCCGTCGACCGCCGGGCCGCCGCCAGCGCCGCCTCGGCCTCGGCGGCGCGGCGGGAGGCGTCGCCGACGGCGGCCTCCGCCGCCGCCAGCTGGACCTTCAGCTCCGCCGCCGCCTCCTCGGCGTCCGAAGCGCGGGATTGCTGCTGAGCCGCCGCCGCCTCGGCCTCCTCCGCACGGACCTCCGCGGCGTGGCATCGGGCTCGGGCCACAGAAAGCTCCTCCGCCAGGCCCGACGCCTCGCGGCCCTCCCGCTCCTTGGGAGAAGGGCGAAGGTAGGAACGAAGCAGGGAAGGGAAGGGCAGATCACGACAGGATGGAGCACAGGAGAAGGTAGTAGCCGGGAGGTGGACAACAGGGACCACCGGGTCCGCGACGTAGTCTGCAACAAAGCATGTACAACGCTAAAAAGCGGGGACCGGTGTTGAGATAGACCCGGTATCCTGCGCTTACCTCGACCGTTCGCAGTGTTGCCAGCTGGGTCCTGAGTGCCTCCACCTCAGCCCCAAGCTCCGCGGCCCGCTCCGCCGACGCCTCTGCCTCGGCCGCCAGCCCCGCGCGCTCCGCCGCTGCCTCGGCTGCGGCCGCCTCCGCCGCCTCCGTCGCGGCCCTGCCCGCCTCCTCAGCGGCGGCAGCTCTCGCCTCCGCCGCTGTGACCCGCGCCTCCGCCTCCGCCACGGCGGCAGCGTCGGCGGAGGCCTTGCTGGCGGCGGCTGCCGCCACTGCCTCCGCCTCCGCCAGCCGCGCCGCCAGGTCCCGCGCCCGCTCCTCAGCCTGAGACATCCGTGCGCGCGTCTCACCGTGGGCCACTCTCTCCTCCTCGAGCGCCTGTTTATGCTGCAGACCGAAGCGTTGCTCGTCCTCAAACAGCTCCTTCATCATCTCCAGCTGCTCCCTGAGGCTAGCCAGAGGGCCGTCCTCGTCATCGGCGTTGGCGGCCGACGCCGTCGTGGCGGCGGCGGCGGCGCGCGCGGCGGCGGCGGCGGCCTCGGCGTCCGAAGCGCGCTGGCTGGCGGCGGCGGCGACCGCCCGGGCTTCCTCGAGCTGCTTCTCCAGATCGGCGAGGCGGTCGCGGAGCTCGCCGGCGGCGGCGGCGGCAGCAGCATCGGCGGTACCGCGGCCTGCCGCCGCCGCCGCCAGCTGCTGGCGCGCCGCCGCCAGGGCCGCGTGCGCCTCCGACAGCTCCCGACGTAGCTCGCCTTCCACCGCTGCTGCCGCGGCGGCGCGTGCCTCCGCCTGCAGCGCCCGGGCCTCCGCCGCATCCGCAGCTCCTCGAGCCGCAGCTGCAGCTGCCTGGTCGGCTGCCGCTGCCTCCTGCGCCTGAGCTGCAACAGCGGCGTCCCGGGCCGCCTCCGCCGCGGCGGCACGCGCCTGTGCCTCCTCTGCCAGGGCCTCTGCCGCCGCTGCCGCCTGCCGGGCCGCCGCCACCTCGGCGTCGGCTGCATTGGCGCGGGCCTCAGCCTCAGCGGCACGAGCAGCGGCAGCTGCCGCCTCGCGCGCCCCCGCTTCCGCCGACACCCCAGCCACTGCCGCCGCGTCACGCGCCGCCTCCGCCGCCGTAGCCCGGGCTTCTGCCTCCAGGGCCCGAGCCTCAGCGGCCGCCAGGGCCTCCCGAGCGCCTGCGGCAGCAGACTCGGCCGCCGCCGCCGTCTTTCGTGCCGCAGTCGCCTCTGCGAGGGCCGCCGCCGCCGCCTGCTGCGCCTCCGCTGCGTCCGCTTCTGCCAGCGTTGCCCGGCCCTCCGCTGCCTCGCGCGCCGCGCGCTCTGCCTCTGCCGCCTCCGCCACCGCCGCCGCTGCCGGCCCAGCTCCTGCCGCCAGCTGCTCCCGCAGGGCCGAGAGCTCCGCCGCCGCCTCGGCCTTCGCCTGTCGGAGCTGCTCCGCGTGGCCCCGCGCCGCCTCCGCCGCCGCTGCCTCCACCGCCGCCACGGCCTGCCGTGCCGCCGCCAGGTCAGACGCCAGCGCCGCCAGCCGCTGCTCGGCCTCCGTCGCCGCCGACGCTGACGCCGCCAGCTGCGCTTCCAGGTCGGCCACACGTGCCGCTGAGGCAGCTGCCGCTGAATCGCTTGCCGAGCTCGCCTGCGGAGCACCGCCAGGCCAACCTCAGCCAACGACTCCCCGACGCGACAGACACCCAGCAACCAGCCAAGCCCCAACGCGCACTGCACCGCCCATCCCATCCCGTCTGCTGTCCAGACAGCATGCGGGTGGGCCCAGCCCGGCCCCGGCCCGCACCTTGGCCCCCGCCGCCTCCGCGCCCGCCTGCGCCGCCGCCTGCGCCCTGGCCAGCTCCCCCTCCAGTCGGGCTACGGAGTCCTCCAGCTCAGAGGCGCGAGCCGCCGCCTGCAGAGGGGCAGTGGTAGCGGGCCGCACCCGTTCAAACGTAACTCTGAAGCTCCCTCTACTGGGCCAGCAGGCTGACGGCGCCTCTAGCATGCAAAGACGTCTTACATACGCGGCGTGGATGCTGGCACGCGGCGCAGACCCACACCGCCGGCCCGACCCCGCCCTCGGCCCAGGCGCACACGCGGGACACACACCTTGGCGGCCGCGGCCCGCTGTGCCTCCAGCTCGGCCTTCCAGAATGAGTCATGCTGCGCCACGTCAGCGGCGTCGCCCTCCAGCTGCGACTCGACCTGGTTGAACATGGGAGGGGCGTCAGGGGCCGCCGCCACTCGTTCAAGCGTCTTCGCCGTGCGGTGAGCCCTTGCGCGGACTGCCCACTGTCACCCTCCTCCCCTCAATACGTGAAGCCCCCCGCCCCGAACCCCGCCCCGCCACGGCCCACCCTGCGCAGCCTCTCCAGCAGCTCGTCCGCCTCCCGCCGCGTCTCCTCGTGCGCCTGCTGCTCCGCCGTCAGCTCCTGCCGCAGCAGCCCGGCCGTCTGGGCCTGGGCCTGAACGGTGGGGTCGGACGAGGCGCGTGGTGAGCGTGCAAGGAACGACCGGTCGGCTGATGCCGGTTTATGAGTTCGGCTTTACTCAGCTGTCCGGCTAGCGGGTCCGCCCGAAGGAGAGGTCCCCAGAGGCCCCAGTCCCCCAGCGTCCTCACCCTGCTCGAGCTGTCCCTCGACGCCACCGCTATCAGGGCTTCCGCGGGCCGCCCCAGCGGGCCCCCACCCCACCCCACCCCCGCCCCGACCCCCAGCCCCAACCCCATCCCCGCGCCCCACCTGCAGCAGCTCTGTGGTGTCCTCGGCGTCCTCCAGCGCCCGCCGCAGCCGCAGCACCTCGGTCCCCAGCGCCTCGTTCTCCATGGTCACCTCGATCAGCTGCTGCTTGAGGAGCTCCACCTGGGCAGGCGGTGCGGGGGGATGCGCGGTTGCGGGCAGGTGAAGGGGGAGCAGTTGATGGGGTGTGTGGGAGCCGTAGCGCTCCGGCTTGGGTGCCCGCACAGCGGAGCAGGCAGCCGCCACAGTCCTTCGTGGCCAGCCCCGCGGAACCACGACATTTCGCCCTAGGCAGCAGTAGGGTGTCGCCGCACCTGGGGCTTGTGCTTCGCCACGTCAGCTGCCTCTTCGGAACCGGCCACGTGGGTGGCGACCTTTTGGAGGACCGACGAGGCGGAGCTGAAGAACGCCATGGTGCTGGTGGCCCCGCCCAAGAACTGCCGACCCACACCTGAGACACCCGCGGCGCCAGCCCCAGCCCCAGCCCCAGCCCCTGGACCCTGCCCCTGGCCAGAGACAGGGGCGGTCGCTGCGGGCGCGGGCGCAGGCCCTGCCGCAGCGGGGCCGGCGGTCGGGACGGCCAGCTGCTGTGGCGGTGGGTGGGAGGTGCTGCTGGAGGGTGCAGGCGCTGGGGGTATGGGGGCGACGCCGCCGGAGGGGCCGTCGTGCTCCTGGACACCGCGGGGAGCGCTTTGTGGATTGCCAAAGGGGATGGGCCGGCTGTTCTGTGTGTTGAACGGGATGGCCCGGCCGCCGCTGGGGTCGGCGGACTCCTCAGCGCCGTGGCTGACTGGAGGGTGCTCCGGGTCCGCCGCGTCTTCCCCGCCATCGTATGGACCGTTTGACGAGCTGAGGTATCGAGCACGTAGGGCAGCGGCGTGAGCAGTTGCGGTGCAGTTTGCGCGGGTGATCGGATTTTCAGTTCAATCAGCGCACCTGACGAAGCCGGCGCGGTATCCGGCTTGCGTTGGATAGTCCTGCGATCACGTAGGAGTGAGCAGTTCGGGCCAGGCTGGCGTTTCCACCGCGGTATCGCGAATACAGCAGCTTCCGTTCGCGTCTGTCGCAGCCCGCACCTCGTCTTCGCCCTCATCAAGCCCAGCAACGAGAGACGTCACGTTTGAAGCAAGGTTCCCGGCCCGGCTAGCGGCAGCGCCTGCGGCAGCGGCCGCTGCCCCAAGTGCGTTCCACATTTCCGCGGGTGTTCCAGCTCCAGTACTATGGCACCAATTGGCATCAAGCACACGAGCACGTTGGGTGAATCATCGGAGGTCAGGCTTAAGCCGCGAGGTAAGAGCTGTTGCACACAATCGCTTGAAGCGCCTGGCCTACGCACAGACAAGGCAGAGGAGGCTAACCATCCACGCTGATCGGTTATGCCCTTAGCGACGATCGTGCGCTTCTCTCGGGCCTCGCTGCATGCCGGCCAGCACTCGGGACATGTGCAAGACAAGCCCGCGAAACACAAACCTGCCCCCACTTGCACCCTAGTATATAGCCTTACGCCATACCAGTGTCTCTTTAACGCCCGTGCAGGGCAGGGCCAACTTTCGTGTGCGATGGCCTCCTGCCTTGAACAACGCGGCCTCGCTGGCCACAGAGCCCCTACCACTTCTTTTAGGACCTGTCCGCTGCGATGTCCAGCGGTTGCTCGGCCGCAGCGACCCCAGCAAAGCGGACGGCGTGCAGCGCTCGCCGTTCGCGCGGGGCAAGAGGCCGTGCAGTTAATCCCGACGCGCAGCCCCGTTACGTGCAGCGCTCGTGACCCTACGCAGCCGCCTTGCTGGATTCCGCCGCTCATCGTGTTTGGCCTGGCGACCCTCTTCTCGGCCGTCATCCTCAAGAACCGGAAGCGCAAGGCCGCCGTCACGGAGACGGACGAGGTGCTTACGATTCCTCCTAGCCCAGAGCAGGACCCTCGCGCGTACCAGCGTGCGCTGGCGCGTACCCGCCAGGGTGCCGCCGTGACCAAGGCGCTCGCTTTCCTCAAGACCGGCGAGCCCGCTCGCGCGTACACCGAGCTCGGGCGCGCGCTAGCGGAAAACAGCATATGCCGGTCGCCGCTGCTGGGCGGGCACCACTCCAAGACGGAGCTCGTGGAGCTGTACAAGCTGCACCTGCAGAACGCCGAGGTGCCCCCCAACTTCGCCACGCTCCTGCAGCTCCAGGAGATGCTGGGGCTGCAGCAGGACGAGGCGGAGAAGATCGAGCTGGAGGTCATGCAGACGCCGGGGGCGTTCAGCATCTAGAGCAGCTGGCGGTGGGGGTAGGGGTGTGGGGGTTATTCAAGCGAACGGCGGCCTGCAGGGCAGGGCAGGCGTAGGTCTCCGGCCAGGGTGGAGGGGTGGGGAGAGGGAGGGAGGTGAGGGGAGGAGTGTGCTGGCAAGGCCCAGAGGCCCGCATCAGCTGAGGGGCAGCACGGACGCATGACATCACGCAGCGCCTTTGAAGCACATGGCGCATGGGGAAAGCGGCAGGGGCCGCCGAGGCCTTGAGGCCTGCCTCCCAAGCGCTTCGCATGGCAGGAGACGGAGGTCCGAGTGTAACCCCCCTCTATGGTTTGGGGGCTGTCTAATGCTGTGGCGGCTGGCGCCTTCATGCCGGTATCATAATGTCTGCTGAGGGAAACGGCATGTGATGGGGCAGCTGGCAACTGCGGGTGCTGAGAGCGTCCTGGGGAGTGAGGGCTCGTATGGGCCTCGACTGGGAGCAGTTACTTTGACACTGAGGGTCCAAGTCTTGACGAATGCTTAACCATTTGAGACGTTCTATCGAGGTGTTCCGCTGGCCGGGCCTGGGCGGCAGGCAACTAGCCGCGCAGATGTGGTTGCTGAGGGATCCGGTAAGCGAGACAAGCGGCAGCCGACGGTGGTTGATGCAGGCAGATCGTTTCCAGCCCTGAAGATGCAGACACACGATGCCGTGTCATCAGTCCGTCGGTGCTGTTGGTGGTGGTGTCCACTGTGATGACGTGTGGGCGGTGTTGTTATAGCGGTGCTCGTATAAGCAGGATAGTGGGAGCATTGGGGTGGTGAAATGCTGGGTTCAAGGGAGATTCAAGGACGAGGACTCCATGCTGGGGACTGGGTGCGTCTTGTGAGCACCCCTCAACGCAACATGGGCGAAGAGGGTCTTGTTTGGGAGGTGTAGAAGCAGGGAGCGAGGAGGAGCGGTGGACGGCATGCGGGTTTGCGTGGGCAGCGTCGTGGGGACATTGAGAGCCTCTCTGGTACGGTGTAACAATGATCGACGCGCTGGTCCGGTAACTGCAGTCACGTTGCAGACACGCCCCGGAGAGGCTGGGATGACGCATGGGTGCAAGACCCAAGGAGTGCGGCGCGGGTGCAGGTAAGCACACTTCTCCCGTGTCAGCCCCCGGCTATCGCTGTCCCATGGCGCACCGTTGTTTGAACCGCTGACATGCTTTCGGCTTCGTACCGATACGTAGCCCCATCGCATGCCCCGTACCGAAATGTAGCCCCTGTAGCCCTAGCAACCTGTCAGCCGGAGGCTTAGCTGAGTGAGGCTGTGAAGCAGGCCGCAACTCCGGGCGGTTGTGAGCAGCCAGCAAAAAGGCGCCTTGCAGGCACACACAGCTGCAGACAGGGGTGCAGATAGAGGGAGTGACAGTGTCGTCCCGGAGATATGCACCTCCTCCCTCAGAGTTTGGCAGGACCTT
The DNA here is from genome assembly GCA_016858145.1 of Edaphochlamys debaryana. Lineage (NCBI taxonomy): Eukaryota > Viridiplantae > Chlorophyta > Chlorophyceae > Chlamydomonadales > Edaphochlamys > Edaphochlamys debaryana. The sequence continues at coordinate 693,279 of JAEHOE010000050.1, forward strand.
CTACACAGCTGGTGTGGCTCACACCGGCTCCATGGCCAGCACCTGCCCCTGCTTGACCAGGCGGTAGCACACCGCCGACCCCGCCTTGCCCATCTTCCCATCCACCCACACCCTCGCCCTGCCTGGCTAGCCTCTAGCGCTAGCCTACCTAGCCTGAGCGCCATGAGTTTGTGTTCTTGTTGGGGCACGGCTCAAAACGGTGACCAGGTGTGTTTGCAGGGGGTGTTTGCGCGATGGCAAGCGCGACGACGGGGGAAAGCGGGGAAAGCCTAACGGGCGGGCACGCGACGGCGCGGCGGGAAAAGCCCGAGGCCGGGCCCCGAGTGCGGGCGACAGTCCTTGACGCGACACCAACAGCAATTGCCTTGCTTGGCTGCTAGCTGGCAGCCCAAACCGTAGCCCAAACCCGAGGACGCAGAATGGCGCGGTACCGGTTATTGGCCTGTCCTCGCTGACGCTGCAACCACCCCAACCAGCATGGCCTTCAAGGCCTGGCTTGGAAAGCGCAAAAATAGTGGAAAGAATAGAGGGCTCGAGCTCCAACCTCAGGGCGATGCCGACCATGTTCCGCTCGTTGGGACGCAAGGCCCTGCGACATCACGCGGCCAGGGTCATCTCTCTCGGGTAGATACGGAGCGGAGGGACTCTGCTGGTTCCGCGAAATTGTGCGACGTCGCACTTTCCCGCCAGGGCAAGGGGCGGACACCCCGCGGGGCCTCCCCGGCTATAACCTGTTGGCCCACTCCACCCCGGCTCCTGAACCCGCCCCAAAGCCCCAAGCACACACACACACACACGCCCCAACCCCCAGCACGCCGTGTCCCTGGCCTGGCTGATGGAGTTCGTCGAGGAGCACCGCGTCCGGGAGCTGGGGCTCACGGGTGAGAGCCGAGGGGGAAGGGTTCCAGACGAGGGCTGATGGGGGCAGGCTCAACTGGGCGGTTAGCGGATTCCCCGCTGGCATGATCTCGGCGGAAGGCAGTGCACGCAAGGGGCTGATCGCCCAACCGCCCCGCCAAGATCAACCCCACCCCGACCAGGCGAGGACATTGTCGAGTCGGTGGTCAAGCCGTACACGGCGGCACGGAAATGCCGCTACACGGACATACTAATGGAGCAGGGCCTGAGCGACCAGCGCCTGGCCGGGGCCGTGTCCCGCGCCCGGCCCTTCTTCTTCGTGAGCCACCCCTGGGGCCGGCCCTTTGGCGAGGTGCTGGACCTGGTGTTGGCAAACTACAGGGAGCGGGCAAAGGTGGGCGGGTGGGTGGGGGGGGGTGGTGGTTGCATGGGAGTGGAGGTGAACTTGAGGGCGGTGGCGAAGGTGTTGGGTAGGGGGTAAGGCCGAGGGGTAAGGCCGGCGGGAAAGGGGCTGGGAGGTGAGCGAGTTGGGTGCGGCTTAAGGCTTACGGTACCTGAGGGAAGGAGGAACTTCCGCGTGTCTGGGAGCGGTAAGCGCCTGCGGAGCTCAGGCCACCTCAAGTGTGATTGGTTGAGTTGCCTCAGGAGTCACTTGGCACCTAGCACTGCGGGGAGCCCGGCGGAGGGAGGACTGCCTGACCCCGGCCCGGACATGCGGGTTCTCGGCATCACTAAGACATCTTCAGGCACCCGCACCGTGTTGGGTACAACCTAACCCTCCCCCCTGGCTCGAACGCTCGCTCAAATCCCCTGCGCTCAGAGGAGCCCCTAGGAGCGTGCCAGTCTTCTGGCGGAGGGATCGCCAGCGCTGGTACCGCCGCATGCGCCGTGCCATCCTATCAATATTGGCTCCAGTTCCCGCTCCTGCCCCTGGCCCTGCCCTGGCGTCCTCGCAGGCCGCGAGCCTGGACCCCGGGGCTGCCCCGCTGGGGGACGAGTACCTGTGGATCGACGTGTTTGCGCTGGTGGGGAGGGGCAGGGAGGGAAAGCGGAAGGGATGTTGGGGTGCTTTGGTTGGCGCGCCAGGAGCGGTGGGAGGGGTCTTGCACAAGTCCCGCCCCACCCGCCCCGTCCTGCTGCCTCCCGCAACCCCCTCCCTAGCCCCACCCGACCGCCCCTGCCCTCCACCCCGCCTCCCCCCAGAACCACCACGCCGGCTCCTCCGCCCGCTCCGCCGAGCTGGCCTCCGTCCCCGAGGTGGTGGCGGACGCGGAGGAGACCCTCGTGGTGGTGCCGCTCAACACGGTGGGTGGGTGTGTGGGAAGATTGTGGGGGAGTACGGGGGGGCCTGGGGGTTAGGACGGGGGGTAGGACTGGGGTAAAGGACGAGGGTAGAGGCGTGGGTCGTTCGTGGCGGTGCCGCTCAACACGGTGCGGAGCAGGGGGGAAGGAAGGGAAGATCATAGACAAATTCATTGTGGTTGTGGGACTGGGGTAAGGGGCAAGGTTCAAGGCGTGGGACGCTCCGTGGTGGTGGAGGTTTACACGGCGGGGAGGGCTGTTAGGGGAGGAGAGGGTGGCTCGGGCTGGGGAGGGCTGGGGATGGGGCTGGACGGGGTTGAGGGAGGAGAGTGGAGGTGACCGGCGCTCTTGCGTACGCACTCGTTCGTCCAACAAGTATAAGAGCACCGAAAGGCCTAGAATCTGGATGGAAGCCAGGGAAGGATACCGGTATGGTGGTTGCACAGTTTGTGGTGCAGGCTTTGGGAAGACGTAGGCCGGGAGAGTGGATACTGTAGATGCCGCTGTCCGACCGCAAGATCTGACGTACCATCTGATCTGTCGTACCGTGCCGCACAGGAGGGGCTGCAGACCGTGGCCGAGGCCTGGAACGTGGAGGTCCGCCCCGGCGCCCGTATCCTGGGGGCGCGGCCGGGGCGGGGGGCTTCAGCCGAGGGGGCAGCGGGGGCCGCAGCGGGGACATCGAATGGGGGCGCAACAGCGGCGGGGGCAGCGAGCGGCTCGCCCCAGGAGAGCCGCGCGGCGCTAAGGATACCTCCGTCGGCGCGACCGCACGGGCACCTGTCGCGGGTGGGTGTTGTGCGGGGAGGCGGGGGCGGGCGGGCTCGAATGTTGGAGGCCCGGGGCTGGGTGGGAGCCTGCTCAGCCTCGTAGGGCGATGCTCTTCCAGCTACCCCCGTCGGATTCGGAGCTCTTCATACCTCTCCCCGCCACACGCGCGTCCCCTCTCGGTGTCCCCTCCATCCCCCCCCCCCCCCGTGTTTAGCACGCCGTGTCCCTGGCCTGAATGTTGGCCCTCTCCACGGCCCCGGCCCCAAAACCCAACCATTCCCTCTTCCTTTACTTATTTCCCCCCTCCAAACACCTCCCCCCCCCCCCCAGCACGCCGTGTCCCTGGCCTGGCTGCACCGCTTCGCCGAGGACCACCGCGTTCGGGAGCTGGGGCTCACGGGTGAGGGGACAGGAGGGGCGGTAGGATGCAGTCTCGGGGTAAGGTGCTTGCGGGCTCTCAGGGCATTGTACTGGAGGAAGCTCGAAACTGGATTCCCGGGTACCATGATCGGCGGAAGGCAGTGGCTGCAGTTCTGCTCTGGGGGGCGGGAGGCTGAGCCGATCCTGGCATACCTCAGCTCTCACCGAAAGTTGTGTGGACCGATAACGTGCCAGGACGACTGAGGCTCTGGATTGCGCTGCCAAGGTGGGCAGAGCCCAACCTCCAGAGGCAGCAAAGCTGCAACCCTAACAGCAAAGCTGCAACCCAACTCCACTCCCTCCTCACGCCCACCCCACCCCACCTCAGGCGAGGCGGTGGTGGAGCGAGTGGTGAAGCGCTACACGGCACCGCGCAGGTGGGGCCGGAACTGGGTGCGGGGGATGGCGGCTCTGCGGGGCTCGGCACGGTACACTCAAGCTCTCGGGGGCGCTTAGCTCGCTTGACTAAGCGCAGGTGCGGCGGGGCACTCGGCCCGGTACAACCAGGCTCTTGGGGGCGCTTGGCTCACTTCGCTAGGCGCAGATGCGGCCGGGGCTCGGAGCGGACAGCGCCGGGGCCGAGGCGCCAGGTCCGAGGGCGTGATGGTGCACGGCAGGGCCTGCGGGGGGCTGTGTGGTTGATACCGTACAGCCCCGGCAGCGGCGGTGCCAGATGTCAGCTTGCGACAAGGCCTGGGCTGCAGGGCAGTTGGCATTCGTCGTAGCGATCATCTGGCACGCTCTTCGCCCGCTCATCGCACAGCAAAAAGGGCTGGCCTCCCCGCTTTGGGGTCACCGAACCCTCTTCGGTTCCCGGCGCAGGTGTCGATACACGGACCTCCTGGCGGAGCAGGCGCACGACGACCTGAGCCTGGCTGGGGCCGTGTCCTGCGGCCGGCCCTTCTTCTTCGTGAGCCACCCCTGGGGCCGGCCCTTCGCTGAGGTGCTGGACCTGGTGGACGCGCACTTCGGGGAGCGGGCGAAGGTGTGTTGGGGGATGGGGAGGGGGGAAGGGGGTGGACGCGCACTTCGGGAAGCGGGAGAAGGTGGGTCGGGCTGCAGCACCTTGCGGGGTCAGGCGCAAAGAGCCAAGGACTAGAGACACAGGCGGGCCCGTGTGTTACCGATGCGACCGATGCGAGGGGGAGGAGCACGGGCTGCCATGCACTGCGACCCCCGGTTCCAAACATCTGACCCCTGGCGCTGCCCTGCGTCCACTCAGGCCGCTCGCCTGAGACACGGGGCGACCTCGCCGGAGCCCGATCACGTTTTCCTGTGGATCGACGTGTTCGCTCTGGTGGGGAGGGGCGCTCCCTCAGGGGGCCGAGGGCCAGGAAGGCGTGGCCTCCTCGGTTTGACCGGGGCTGTATGGCCCTGCCAGGGCTGTCCCATGCCGCGCTTGTCGTTCAAGCCTTACTGGTGCTGTTTCCGGCCGCCTGCCCTCCACCCCGCCTCCCCCCAGAACCACCACGCCGGCTCCTCCGCCCGCTCCGCCGAGCTGGCCTCCGTCCCCGAGGTGGTGGCGGACGCGGAGGAGACGCTCGTGGTGGTTGGGCAAGGGGGGGCGGCGCTGGAGGCGGCGGCGCAGGGGTGGCACGTGCAGGTGCGGGGTGGGGCCCTGGCGGAGGACAGCGGTTGGGGCTGCGAAGGCGGGGCTGGGTGGGGCGGGAGCGAGCCGCGGCGCAAGGCGCATCAGGGGATTGTCTTGGGCGCGCCAAGCACCAGCATAAACAGGCGTAGCGCGGAACGGACCAGGAGCGGCCGGGCAGTTGAGTCTTGAGTAAAGGGGGCTTGGATCGTACAGATATCAAAAGGGCGTACTGGTAGGCCCTAGCGCACCAAGTGCTCTGAACGGGAGCAGGGCTGTCAAGCGCCGGTGTGGTGTCGGGGCCGGATGCCGGGCAGCCGGGCAGTACGGCAGTACGGCACTCTGTACAGGGGTATGTGCTGCCAGGTCCAGAGGGAAGTAAACGGCTGCCTTCCGTAGCACTCAGCGATTTGAGGGCTTGGGTGGGTGCCTGCAAGGGCGGGGATGCGCCAGGCGGGGGCCTCACAGGTGCCGGCCTGGCGATGCCGCTCGGCTCAAACACCCCTCCACTCCTCCTACACCCCTCTCCCCCCGTCCACCCCCAAACCGACGCAGGTGAAGTCTAACGGGGGCTCAGTGGCTGTGTCCCCCATACCCGAGGAGCAAGAGCCCCCGGGGCCCTCGGACGGGGGCGTGGCTGCCGCCCTGCCGCTGGGCGGAGGCGCGGCCTCCTCGGGCGGCGCAGCGGGGGCCCCGCCCGTGCTGCCTGTGTTTGGGGCGCTTGCGTCTCTGGTGTCTGCGGGGTCTGGGTCGAGCGCTGGGGGCGAGCGGGACCGGTCGAGGAACGGCACACCGAGGCGGCGGCGGGGCGCGGTGGGGGGCAGGGAGGAGGGGCTGGACAGCCCCAAGGCCTCGTTGCTTGCCAATGGGCTCTGAGAGGGGGGTGGAGGATCTCAGGTCATGGGATGTGGGGGGTTCGGGCTGTTGGTGAACGGACGCCAGGGGGCCAAGGCGTAGAGCCAGGAAGGGAGGCTGAAGAATCTGCTGCAGGCAGCTCCCGATGAACCGTAACCCAAGCCGCCCTGCACCCTGGCCCCTCCTGGACTGCGGACACCAATGTCATGCACTGCGCTGCATTGCGCTCTGCCTCAAACCAATGTCGCATGCTGGAGTGCACGTCAATAGCAGTCGCTCGAGTGGGGCGAGAGGGCCAAGGGGCAGAAGAGGGCCGGGGGCGCCTGCCGTCAAGTGAGGCACGTGGGTGACGTGGCAGCCGGCATGCCTTGGCATGGGGACCAGCAGAGGGACCAACGACCAAGTAACGGGTTGAGGCAGCCGGCGAGCCGGGGGCGGACGCGCTGAGGCATGTCAAGCAGTCAAGGAGAGCGTCGGCAGCGGTACTTGCGCAGGAGGACCCGTTTGGCCAGGCTCCGGCTGGCCGGTCCCAAGCAAGCAAGGCACCAAGGGCACATACAGGTGGGTGGCTGAGTGGACGGAATGCAGACGACGTGGGTCAGGGTCGGCGCTAAGAGTGCGGGGAGGTTCTGTGCTCGCAGGGGCCGTGCAGCGTAGTGCGGGGAGGTGCGCGATGGGGATGAGGGTGGAGGGTGGCGGGAAGGCAATCTTGCTTGCGCTTATCGCACCCCGCACACTGCGCTGCCTCTATACAAACATGGAGTACCCTCAAGCCTTGTAGTTTACAGAAGCGCGATGCCTCGCTACTCGGCTCGCGCGAAAAGCGCTGCGACCAACAGGCCCGCTGTGGCCAACAGAGGCGGTGAGGCCTCCTCCTCTACGCCTCAGGACGATGCCTTCAAAGTACTGCGCGACGTTCCACGCTTGGCAGAGCGGCTTCTGCGGGTGCATGCTGGAGGACGCCCAGGGTCTCGGCCTCTGAGCCTTGACGAGCTGAATGCGCTTGCGGATGCACTGGGAAGAGCTGCCAGCCAGCTGGGGAGTCCGGACGCAGGCCCGGCCAAGGAGCGCATCCTGCTCGACAGCGACCTGCGCGCCGCGCTCCTGCGCCTGGTGGCATACGCGCTGCGACAGCCTATGTTTACCATGGGGTGTGCATTTAATGACAAGGCGCTGGCGGAGCAGCGTGTGAGCACCCGCACCTGCTCTCTGGTGCGGACGCTCTTGCCCGGGGGATCTGCCGGCGTCTCGGCAGGGCAGCAGCAGCTCATATCGGGGCTACTGCGGACCCACGCTCTCCAAGCGGCAGCACGGCAGCTCGCGGAAGCCGCAGAACGCCTGCGCGCGGCACCTGCGGGCGCGGCGGCGCACGTTGACTGTATGAGTGCCCTTGTCCTCCTGGCCCAGGCGCTACACCTCGTCTCGCATACACTCGGTGGCTTGGCTTCGGGTCCCTCGGCTGATACCCATGGTCTTATAGAGGCGGTGGCAGCGAGCCTAGCGGAGTCTTGTGTCCTTGAGCACGCCGCCCGGCTGCTCCTGCTCCTTGCGAGCCAGCTCTCAAGCGACGGCGCGCTGAGCGAGCGAGAGGAGCGCTGCCTGGTGGAGACCTGCAGCTCCTACACGGCGGCGCTCTACAGCGCGCTGAAGCTGGCCCCGGCCTGCCTCTCCGCCACCACCCGCCACGCCCTCTTCTTGTTGGGCCTGACGGCCCTGCACCAGCTCGAGGGACGCGGGCCGGCGGCGGAGGGGCACACGGGGCCCTGCGCCTGCGCCGCGGGGCCCCTGAGCCGCCTGGATTTGCTGAGAGACGAAACCTCCTCCGTTATGGTCTTCGCCTGGGACCTCGTCGCCGAGCTGCCTTCCGCCGGCGCCGGCCAGCCCCGACCCGCCCTCGCTGCCCGGCTGCTCCTCTGCCTGGGGACGGCAGTCACCAGGCGGCGCCCGTGCGGGCCGGGGCGCGACCGGCGGCGGAGGCGGTGAGGATTTCCGGAGGAAGGAGGGCTGAGGCGCTGAACATTGGGTCCGCAGCCGTGATGGGGATCGTCACCCGCCTGCTGGCGAGCCCACGGCCCTGGCGTGGGCCCTGGCCGGGCCTGGCGGTTGGCGCATGGGGCCTGGCGGCGGCGCTGCTGAGCGGCGAGGTGCTTCCCCAGCTGGCTGCAAATTTGGCCGATGCTCTTGCCGATAATCTGTCTCGCCTTCTGGGGATGGTCGCGGAGGAGGTGTGGGACGCGGAGGCCCTGCCTGATGGCGGACCGGGATGCGCATGGTAGTCCATCTTTCGTCACCCTGGGCTTGCTGTGGCGGCATCCAAAAGCTTGACATGTGTGCGCAAAGAGCCATCGGCTGTCGTCTCATGCAGGGTGTTGCTAGGTGTGCGGTACGCGGCTGTTCTGATCGCCCTTCGTCCTCTTCTCTGCCTGTCCCAACCCGCAGGGGCCTGGGTGCTCCCCGCCGAGGCACCGCCGTCCGTGGCAGCGGCGCTGGCGGGCGGTGCGCTGCCCCTCCTGGAGCGCCTGCTGCGGCGGGCCGGCGAGGACCCGGCGGGGCCCGAGGCGGCGGCACTCGTGCCCGCGCGCACCCACGGGGGCCGGCTGCTGCCGCTCCTGGCCTACGCAGACCCGGTGCAGGCCGCGTCCTTCCTCACCTCAGCCGTCAAGCACCTGGCCAGGACCGACCCCCAGCTGATGCTCCGCTCCGGCGACGAAGCCCTGGACACGGTCCTGACTCTCATCCTTGACCTCCTGGGCGCGATCCTTGACGTCAGCCCTGCCTCGCCCACAACCGCCGGCACCGTCGCCTCCGCGCCGTCTGCCCTTGGCCGTCTGGTCCTGGTCCTGTCTGTGGCGCTGCCAGAGCTCCTCCAGGAGTTGTCTAGCAAGGTGCAGTCCGCAGTCGACCCGGCCTCAGACGCTAAGGCCGGGGGCAGCACACCGGCTGCGGCTGGTACGGCTGGGGATGGAGATGGGCCGGCGGTGCAGGCGGCGGTGGCGGAGGAGGCCCGAGGCGACCCGCCCCAGCTGCTGCTGCTGTGTCTGGAGGTGCTGTTCCAGCTGCTGCACGCCCTCGACGCCACGAATCCGAGCAGGCCCGGATCTGGCTCTGGGTCTGGGCCCGGATCTGGGCCCGGATCTGGATCTGGGGACGCTGGCGAGTGGTGGGACGCGGAGCTGTGGCAGGACGAGGTCGTGGGGCTGGTTGGTGCGGCGCTGGCTGCGATTGAGCGCTGGGCGCCTGCCCCCGAGCAGTGGCACGGCCTGTACCTCCACGCTGCGGTGTGGGGCCTGCGCCTTGCCGAGGAACACCCCGAGGCGCTCCAGTACGCTATGGACAACCCCGGTCCCCTGGCTCCTTGGCGGCCGGGCTCGGTGCGCGCGCTGGCGGCAGCGCTGCGGGAGGCGGAGGGGCTGGCGGAGGGAATGGCGACACTAGCGGAGGCGACCTATGCGTTGGCATCGCATTTGGACGCATGGAAGGGAAGTGGAGACCCGGGGGCGGCGCCTGAGCTGCCCAGTCCAATAGCCGCCCCGGCTTGGGTGCCGCTGCTCGTGGCCCCGGCTGAGGCCCGCCGCCGCCTGGGCCTGCCCGCCTTCTGCTCCAATCCCAGGTGTGCCGTCCTTACGGGTGACAGCGAGGCGGGGCTGCCGCTGCAGGCGTGCAAGGGGTGCGGGCGGGCGGCCTACTGCTGTGAGCAGTGCCGGGAGGAGGACTGGGAGGCGGGGCACGAGGCGGAGTGCGGGGGCGGGAGCGCTGAGGAGGCGCAGTGAGTAATGTACTGCAATTGCGCGGTGGATTACGATGTGGCCCGCTGGCGGCTGGGGGCCTTACTAATGATTCATGACAGTAGTGCTTTGTGGGTTCCTCATTGCCTTTAAGAGGTGTGCTGTGCGGGTGCCTTGGATAAGTCAAGGACAGGGGCATGGGGTTGTGGCGTACGGTACTGTGGGCGCTGGGGCTGTGTTGTCATCCAGCGAGGTCGCACGCAAGAGACTTGAAGGAGAGCAGTACTCAAAGGTGATCACAGGCAATGTTGCAAGCAGGAACAACATTAAGCTAGGTTGAGTGGGCATCCGACCGGTTTAAGAGGCTGTGTACCTTGTGGGCCCTTGATGGGCTCCATTTCATTCTGAACGCATGGCTGGCAGGGCGCAAGGAAGCAGGCGCATGGGCACAGCCCTTTTCCTGCCTTCGGGCAGCCAACCTTGTCTGCGAGCATTTGTAGTTGTTTGCAGTATGTATGCCTAGTACTGACACCGGCTTAACTTGGGCACAATGTGCGGCGGGGGCGAGGGGTTGCTTGAGGTGTATTGTGTACGCATCCCGCTCGGCTTCTTGCCGGAGAGCTGCGGTGTCCGCTGAAGCAGAAGTGTTGATGATGTCGGGTGTGCCCAGGCGCTTGCGTGGTGACCCTTCCCGCCGTGTGTATGCCCTGTGCCCCATGCTGCCCCCCGGTTGAGCCTGCCGGGATTATGGCTAGCCAAGGCAATGGTCATGGAGGGTTACGAGGCTTACAAGAACTTGATGGCGGCGACGGCTGCTCAGATTGCGGGTCTAGTGATTGGTGACGTCGTAGCTGGTGACAGTGAGGTCGGCTTGCCCCTATCCTCGGCCGTCAGCCGTCAGGCCCACTGCTGCTGGCAGGGCGGACGCAGTGGCACCGTGGCACTTGATGTAGCAGGCACAATGCCGTACTGGTGACTTTCCTGCCACATGCTGGCCGCGTGCCCCGTTGAGGAGCCGTCGCCAAGCCCCACGACCTGGTGCGCCCCCACAAGACAGAGCCCAAGACACGGTCCCGGCACGCGCCCATACCCCGTCCTGGCCTGGCCAGCACTTGAGCCTCGAGCCCAGCCGCTACTCCACAAGCTGTCGCTCAGACCCATGATCGTGAGCTAGGCCAGCGCAAGTGTCTAACCTAATGTTGGGCGAGCAACGTCAACCGCACCGCCTTTCCAACCTGGCAGAACCTCAACGCAACCTGCCTGCCAAACCCACTTCATGTCAGGACTCCTGGCCAGCCTGCTCGTCACTTTCGCCGCCACCTCTCCGGCCCAAGGTCAATGTATGACGGGGCGGTCCGCCTCTCGGGTGGCCGTATGCTCTGGTGCACCTGCAACGGCGGTCCGCGCCACCCGCGCTGCCGCCTTTCGGTGCGGGTGCGCAGCGGCGGCGCTCAGTCCAGCCACCGCCAGTCCACCGTCGGCCCCGCGCCGCAGCCATCCCGAATCCCGCCGCTGCCAGGGCTAGCACGGTAGCACCTGAGCGGGCAGCTTGGAGGCGTGCCGCCGCACATGTCGCCCATGCACACATGGCGGCTGGGAGGACGGCGTGGGCCAGAGCTCGGCCGCCCTGGGGCGGCTCTGGACCGCTATGCCATCGCCCACCGGCCCGCCCCGCCAGGGCCCCGCTCCTCAATGCCCCGCTCGCCGGCCCAGCCGGCGTCCTTTCATGGAATCATGGTGGCTGCTGCCAGAAGGCCGCCCACTGCCGGTAGCTCGCGAGCAGCTTGACGACAACCGTGAAGCCCTTCTCCCGTGCCCAGTCGGCACAGTCCAGAGCGGTCTTGCCGGCCTGTGCGTAGGTTGGGCGGCGGGCGGGAGGGGTGGCAGCGCTTTCGACCAGTCGTGCAGGATACCGGTAGCACTAACCGGTAGCTCGGACGCAACCCGACGGCGGCACGGAAGACGCGCAACCCAGAGCTAGCAACCGGGAGGATGAGGGGAGGGGGCCAGGCCCATCTTGCGCCAGCGGCAACAGCGTGGAGTAGTCCTACTCCATGCAACTCTCGACTAACCTGGCCTCACAGCGCCCTGGGTCCTGTGTTACGCTACGCCATGAAGAATTGCGTGCTGCTGGGCACCAGTTCCGCCTGGCCATTGACCTTGTAGATCATTAGGCTTCGCGCCACGCCGGGCTCCTGCGGCAGGCCGCGGTACCGGGCCGTCTCTGGAGTGATGCCGGTGAAGTGCGGATAGTCCTTGCGGATCCGGTCTATCGCGCACGTCATGGCCCCCTGCGGGCAGGTGCGCAAGCGAGAGGGGCATGGGCAAGAGGAGGGGCCCAACACCGTGTCGCGTCCAGGCAGGCATGGTAGGCAAGGCACGCCGACCGCGCTCCCCCCGGCTCCCCCCGGCTCCCCCCAGCTCCCCCCGGCTCGCTGTGCGCGCCTGGGCCTACGGTTGTTATGGCCCTCCCGTGCGCCCCTAGGCCTCTTGCCCCGCGCGCTCGCTTGTGACGGCCCTCCCAAAACCAACCGGCGTGGCGAAGAACACCACATGGTCTGGGTCTTCTGCGCAGCGTTGCCCTTGGACCGCCTCGAGCGCAGACAGAACGGCGTTCCGAACACCTTCCGGGAACTGCATTTGAGTCCATCCCCCTCGCAGGTGGTCCTGCCACTCGAGAATCAGCAGCGGGTCCTGGTCCGCTGCCCGGGCCAGGAATCCCGCCACCGCGGCCTGCGACCGTGGCGACAGCTTGCTGAACCTGCGGTCCAGCATCACTCGCAGCGTGTAGAACACCAGCAGCAGGTTGGCGACCGGGTTCCAGCTCATTGCGCTCTCAGCCACGCAGGTAAAAACCCCCACAGCATGAATGACAGCTGTGCCGATAGGAAGCATGGTGTCGGCGTCCTAGGGCAGTTGCCCGGGGCAGCTTTTTGCGAAGCGGTTGCCCTCACAATGTGGCCATGTCAAGCTGCGAGCCCGTCATAGTATGCGTGCGGAGTGAGTGAAGCACTCAGATTTTGTGCGGTCGTGAAGGTTAAGGGGTGGCTGCGCGGGATGTATTGGGCATGCGACGGATTCGGAAGCGGATTGATGGGGGCCGCACCTCGCAGCACGCGCAGCATCATTGCGCGTTCTGCGACTGCCGAGAAGAGGGGTTGCGGCTTCGTGGTTCCGTGGGAATAGTTGGAGAGCGCGGGGGATCAGGGGAATGAGCAAAGGAGCATGAAGGTAGGGACGGCCGAGCACGAACTGTGGATGGGCGAGGTGGCTACGATGGCATTCACGACGGCCCCGCCAGGCCCCGCCTTCCCGAGGCACACCAGTCAGGCTGGCTAAGTAAGTACAGGTTCAGCAGAGGAGGTTGCCGGGCCCAAGCTGTGACCTAGTCTGTGTTTCGAGGGGCTTCGAGTGACCCTCGGCTGCTGCGTGCTGCCCCTGGCATGGGCTGCGGATGCAAGGCTAGTAGCTGGGCGGGTCCGAGAATCAGAGCTCGCAGACGGCATGGGTTTCAGCAGCGCGTGGCCGCCACTCAGGCCCGGGGCGCGCGGTCACTGCCAGCCGCATGCTCATTGGCTCCCATGCGTCCGACCCGCTGCCGGCCTGCCGCAGAGCTGCTCATGCCGCGCTGCGCTTGCGCTGCGCATCCTGACCAACTAGCACGGCTGTGATCTGGCCACCAGCGTCTCACAGTGCCTCCCGCACGTCATCTTACATACATTGGCCCTGGAACCCACCCGTCTTGCATCCCCGCATGCGCCACGCGCTGCTCTCCGCCACCCATTGTGAGCCAACCTCGCAAGCCGCATCAGCCGAGTCCAACAGCGGGTCAGCAAGCGTACCAGGCCTGGATAGCACAGCTGACCCTTTTGTTTAGCCGCCGATGCACGCGGCCACAACGCATGCCACCTGGCAACGAACATCGGCCAGTCGTACAACAAGTACGTCCCCGTACCAAGGAATCCACGTGCAAACAACTAGGTACATCATCAAGCCTTTAGGTATACGGCTCGCAACATGCTCACCTTGACGTTCTGTTCCTTTGTGTCGGTTCCTGGCCTTTGCCGAAGCCACAATTATAGTTTATAGTACAACAGCAACGCCACCTCAAATGAAAGCGTGCAATACCACCGTGCACAACCCCACACAACTGTGGTGCAACGCGTGCTTCAATTGCTGGTACAGATTGTCTCCAGTCTTCCTCCGCATCGCACACCTCAGTGCTTGCTCTCATGCCACCTGCCCCTCCCCATCGCTCGACACTCGCCATGGCCCCCTCTCCACCCTCACCTGAGCTCCCTGCTGTTGGCAAGCCCACCAAAGCCGTGGTCCGGCCACCCGCCTTGCCCCCCGTGGCGGTCGGCAAGGCCCCAACGCTTTGCCTTCAATCCCCACCCCCGCCAAGCAGCGCGATGGGCAGCCAGCCTCCTCGTCAGCCCCTACCTCACACCACAGGAGCAATGCCCTGAGCCGGCCCTCACGGCCTGAAACACGTTGGCCCCGGTATAAGACATACTCGCGTCTGCAACCGGGCCCGAGTTCGTGACTGATGAGGCCCAGCTGCCCTCTGCCCCGCCAGTCTCCCCGCCTCCGCCGCCCTCCAGCACCTAGACCACATACCTCACCGCCCACCCCTCCTCCAGGCACGGCGTCACCCGCCTCTCCCTCCTCCCCCCAAGATCCTCCCCCAAAACTCCACCCCCCCGCTCCTCCCTCCCCCCCTCACGCCGCGCTCACGCCGCCCTCCTGCCCAGCACCTTGGCCACGCTCGCCCGCGCGCGCTGCTCCTCCAGGTAGGGCGCCACCGCCGCCGCCACCCACTGCAGCCGCGCCGCCCGGTCCGTGGCCGTCAGCAGCGCCAGGCGCTCCGCAGGGCCCAGCTCCAGCATGAGCGCGGCGGCGAAGGAGAAGAGCTCCTGGCGCACGTCCTTGCCCAGGCGCTCGGACATGACCTGAGGGGTGTTGAGCGAGGGCGTGTGCAGGCGTTGAGGGGCGGGGAAAAGACAAAAGGTGGATTTGGGGGTTACGGGGAGAGGGTGGGGGCGCACGTCCTTGCCCAGGCGCTCGGACAGGGGCCATTCGGCGCGGGATGGCTCGGGAACCTCTCATCATTATGGTCCGGCAAACCGCGGCCCGCGCCTCTCACACCCACCGAGTAGGGGTCCGCGGTTGAGTCCTTCCCGTCCTTGACGCTGCCGTACACGCTGCCGTGCCGCTGCCACATGGCGATCTGGGTCGGCGGACAGAGGGGCACGTGGGCAGCGGTCATGGGGCGTGGCAGGACGGTACCGGTATCGCACCCTCAGCCGGGCAAACCCTGCCAGCCCGGCGATCCTGTGCCAAGCTGTGAGCCCGCCACAAGACGGCGTTGTAACGAGTAACGTCCTCCCCTTGTATGAAGATCACCAAGGCCCCCCACAGACGCCTCTGCCAAGGCCGCCCCCCGAGGCCCCCACCTGCATGCCCGCCGGGTGGCCCGCGTCCGTGAGCACGTCGGCCAGGGAGCGGCGCTTGGGCTGGCGGGGCGGCGGGGCGTAGCTGCGGCAGGGGTGTGGGGTGGGGTGGGGTGGAGGGTTAAGGACGAGGGCGGGTCAAGGGGCGCCATTGACCCAAGGCTTGCACGTTGCACGTTATCGCAGGCACAGTGCCTGTGCTCCTCTATTCCTGCATCCCTCAATGTTACCCTCCATGATCTCCTCGATCAACGCTTTGGCCCATACCACGCGCACAAGTGACCCGCTCACCGGCCGACCGCGTCTGGCAGCTTGGGCGCGGGCTGGCCCTCGTCCGCAAGCGCCCGGCTCAGGCGGCTCACCTCCTGTGGGCGTGGAGATCGGGGTGTATGTTGAAGCAGGAAACGTGATAAGGTCAGCACCTCGGGGGAGATTTTCCAGGTCGGAGTGACAGCAAGCCTAGATAGCAGCGCAGCGAAGCTTGCACGTGAGCACGGAGCCACACGCGTACGACAAAAGGGGAAGCGTGTGCCGCACCCGGAGCTGGCCGTACAGCTCGGCCTCCAGGTCGTCCAGCAGGTCTTCTTGCTCGGGCGTCACGTCATCAGACATGTGGCAGGCGGCGGCGACCTGGAGTGAAGGAAGGGGTCCGGTGTAGGTTCAGGACAGGATGTTGAAATCATGGGATGCCGGGTGCAGGTATGGGTTTCCGGTGCCGCTTTTCAGCTCAAAACCGCCTGCTGTTGCCGCCAGCGCCCCCCGTTGGGCGTTGGCCCCAGCCCCAGGGTCCAAGGGGCACGAGTCCCTTCGTTGGGCCTCCCTCTCAAGCCTCAGCACCCCACTCCCTCGCCCTTAACAGCCCCCCCGCCACCACATGGCCCCTCCTTTCCGCAACACTGGGACCTGATGCCACTACAATTTATACAGCACACCCAGTGGGCCCCGCAAGACAGCAGGACACTCGCGCCCGCTGCCGCTCCGCACTCCACGGGCCCACCCATCACCCTAGCTTCTGCGCCATGTCCCGCCTTGCAACCGTCGTATCCCACGTGTTCACCACGAACCCGAACCCCACCCCACCCCAAGGCCATCCATGGCGTTTACCGCTGCACGCACGACCGGCCCATGCATCACTCCAGCTCCTGCCCCCTTGCTTCTCGTTTCCACCACGAACCCGAGCCCGACCCCATCCCCGCGACCCTTCCCACCACGCACCCGTGCCCCCGCCTCAGCCCCCTCAGTCGGCACCCCCCGCTCTTCCCCCCGCCGCCCCCGAGCCCCGCCTCCCAACCCACCCACCCACCATGTAGGGCTCCGTCTGCCACACGCTGAGCAGCTTGATGCGCCGCCCGCCCTCGTACTCGATTGTCAGCGTGCCGTCGGGTCGGCGGGTTACGTTTGTGGCGGTGGCCAGCACCCCCACGGAGGGCACCCCCCCCACTGCCCCCTCCATGAGGGCGGGGGGCGCCACGCGGGGGCTGAGCAGGTGGCCGAATCGGAGGGTGCCGGGGGTGCCGGCTTGCCGGGCCTTCACCTGCGGGGTGGGGTGGGGTGGAGAGGTGAGGTGAGGTGAGGGGCGGTGAGGAGAGGGAAGAGGGGTGAGGGGGAAGGGGGGGTTGTGGAGCAGGGACGGGATCATTCGGCTGAATGCTGTGGGGTTGAGCATGCCCTTGCCTCCCTGCAGTACCAGTGCTCGGACCGCTACCCGGCCTGGCGCTGCTGCCATACCACTCACTGACCGGCTGTGAAGCTCGATCCCCACGAATCCTGTCCCCTCTTCTTCCCCTGCCCCCCCTCGACGCGAACCTGCAGGTCCTCGAACATCTGAAGGAAGTGCGGCTCGTAGACTGGGGAGGGGCGGGGAAGGGGGAGAGGGGCGGAGGGTCGGGTTGAGAGGAGCGAAGTAAGGGCGGCAGCCCGTGGTGTTGGGCTCAGGCCAACGGGCGGTCGGAGGAAAGGGTAGAGGGGCGTGAGAGGAGGGGCAGCCACGAAGGTGCCAGGAGCGAGGCGTGGATTAAAGGAGAGAGCTGTAGGATGGAGGTGGCGGGTTGAAGCATCACCCCCAGGGGTCGGGCGCGGGGCCGGGTGCAGGCCAGGCCAGGCCGAACGCGGGGGAAGGCAGCGGTCCGCGCTACTAGGGCTTTGGCTGGCGTTGGCCCGTGCGGGACCCCCCAGCTCACTGTGTAGCGTGCCTCCACCCGTTGGCAGCAGTGCGCTATGGCTGCGAGTCCAAGAAGAAACCAAGCGCATGTCGTCAGCGCGGAACGATTGCACGCAGCAAATGCGTGCGACAAGCAACTCACCTTGGAAAGAGGCTGACTGGGAAGAGAGAAGTGTCAAGAGCCCAGCTGGATGCCCGGCACGAGACTCGTCGCGACGTCGGGGCCATCCTAGCATGGAAGTTCCGCGCGCTTGGGCGCTGAGCACGCTTAAGCATTGTGGACGCCATCCTGCATCAGAGTGCGTCGGTACTGAGGACAAACGAAGCTCGGGTTGCGCGCTGGTGCTTTATGCGGGATTGGGAGTCGTCTCTTGGGTGTGTGGTACGCGGTTCAGGCCTCGCACGGTGTAAAGCCAGCTTGTATCGTTTCTCGACATAGAAACGTGCTGCATCATCTTCGTGCACGAGCTCGCGGACAGACGGGGCGCTGCCGACAGCTGCACACGCGGAGGAAGCTTCCCCGCGCAAATTACACGATGTTTTGACCGACGAAACGAAGCACTATGAAACGGGCCTCCGAGCAGCTCTTGCAGGACGTGGGCGACGACCTGGACTGGGTCGATTTCCTCAACCGGCCCGGCACGCGACACTTGCTCTCCCCACAGCGCCGACAGCGTCTGTCAGAGGGCAAGGAGAGCAGCTCAGCGCATACCAGCTCAGCTCCTGTGCCGGCGAAGGAGCTGCCACTATCTCCGCCTGCAGCCAGTGTCGACCTGCCCCCCGAGCGGGCCGGCAGCGATGCCGCGCTGCGTGCCATCCTGCACGCGCTGCAGGCACAGCTAGAAGGCCAGGGTCACGCTGCACCAGCTGCGGCTCAGGTCCCCGAACGGACGCCTCCCGCCGCTGCCCCGACCGTGAACGCACCCCAAAGCCGGGCTGCAGGCGGCCCCTACAGCCGCGCGCCTCTGGGCAGCGCCAACAGCAAGTGAGGGAGCACGCTCCTTGAAAGCCTGCAGTAACGTTTTACAGGCAAGGTCCCGACGGGCACGTCAGCTACGTAACCCACCTCACCCCTCTGGCCGGTCGCTCTGTCCCGCAGTGTTCGCCAGCGCCCAGCACCTGCCTCTGACCGCGGCCTGGGCGACGGCAGCGGCGGTAACACTCGCCCCTCAGCCCTTGCCGCGGCCCCCTCGGGGACCAAAGGAAAGGTTGCTGCTGGGGTGTCCGCAGCAGGCGCCGGCGTCGGCGCGGGCCCAGGCGTGGGCGTGGGCGTGGGTGCTTCTGCCCCGCCCGCGCCGAGTGCGACCAGCGCGGCGGGCGTGTCGGCCCCCGGGGCGACAGCAGCTGGGTGCTGTGGCGTGCCAGGGGGTGTGGGGGCAGGTCTAGGCGCGGGCGGCGGGCCTGCCGCTGCATCGGCTGACGCCCTGGCGGGGCTGCCTCGGGGCGCACTGGTGGCGAGGCTGAGGGAGGCGGAGGCGCAGGTGGGTTGCGTGCTGGGGGCTTGAGGAGGGGCGCTGCAGAGCACAGCCGGCTCCGTGCGCTTGGGCGCGGAGGGCATCCCGTCCGACCCACTTCCCTGATGTGCGAGAGGCTCTGCCCTGGCTGTCTTTGTTGCGCGGTGGGAACCCACTTCCCCCGCAGGCGGCAGCGCTGCGTCGGTCGGAGGCACTGATGCGACAGGTGGGGCGGGGCAGGAGGTGGGGGTGGGGCGGCTGGCGGGTTTGCGGTTTCCCAGCTTGAAGGTCAGGTTGGAAGCTGCTGTTGGGGCTGCTGCCGCCGTGCACAGGCCTGATCCCTGCCTCGGATACATCCGCACTGCCCGCCACCGTGGAGACAATACTTTGGTCTTGATCCACGCACCTGTCCGCGTCCTGCGGGGTCTGCACGTGACCCGTGCACACACCCAAACCGGCCCTGGCTTACGTGAGCAGCCCTTAACCCACACCGCCCGCCTGCGCCCATGCCGCCCCAGCGCTGCGAGTACCTGGCGGAGGGCGTGCGGGCGGGGCGGGGCGACCGCGGCGTTGCCACCCGCACCGCGGAGGCAGCGCGCAAGCTGGCGGCTCAGCACGGTGGGTGGTGACCGGTGGTGGTGGGCGGTCTGCGGTGGTCAAGGGGGCGGTGGGGGTGGTGGTGTTAAGCAAGCCTGAGGCTTTTCGGGGGTCAGTAGGGGTGGGACTGACTGTCAAGGGCCAGAGGCTCTCGTTGGCCATCATGAGAGGACTGGACTGCAAGGCGGCTTGTGGGATGACAGGCGACGGAGGGCTGTCCAGGGCAATGGCCGGGGTCAGGAGCTGATGGGGGCATTCGAGGGCGAGGCTGCTGAGTGATGGGCACCCGTGTCCGCGAGCGTGCGAGGGAGAGGTTTTGCAGGAGTAGGAAGCTGGAACCCACAGCCAAAGTGTTGTATCTTCCCGCCAGCTGCTCGCGTGCGCGCCAGGCGCAAAGGCAGTTCATGGGGTGCAAGGCCAGTTTGCGTGGCGGGGGCCGCTGCGCCGGGCAGCTTGCCGTCCTCGTGGCTCTCGCCCGACGGTGTGCGTTACCGCCTGGCCCTCCCCCGCCGCCGCCGCAGAGGATGAGCGCAAGGGCCTTCAGCGGCGCGTGGAGAACCTGTCGGCCTTCTTCAAGCGGGAGAAGGACGCACGCGAGGTGGGCCATGCGGCTCACGCGACGCGCTGAGCCCTGTCTCGCGTCCGCCACGCCCGGCCCAGCAACAACCCTCCTGTTCTGACTCCTCATTCTCGACACGGCTTCAACAGGCCCCCCCCCGTCACCGTTGCCGGGCTCACGTCTAGAAGGGACCCTTGAGGGCGGCTCTGTGCCGGCCCTCCCTCAGCCCATTCCCGAACCCCCTTCACCCGGCCCCCTCCGCCCCGCAGGCTCTGGAGCGGGATCTGGCTGCGGAGCGCCAGCGCAGCTCAGCGCTGGCGGTGCAGCTGGCGGGGGCGCAGCAGCAGATGGGGCACATGCAGGTGCGCTCGAGTGCCTGTCAGCGCTTGAAGGGGCTGAGTAGAGGAGGTCCGACGGTGACCGCTGCGTTGTTTTTGCCGCCGTCACCGCCCAGCAGACGTGGGGTCAGTGGAGGGAGGCCCCCTGAGGCCACGGCGCTTGCTGGCAGCCCGTACAGGCGCAGGTGGCCAGCGCCACCCTTGACACACGCACACGCCTCTGCTTCGCCCCTCACCACATCTCCCTGCCTCACCTCTCCCTGCCCACATCCCCCCTGCCCCCTCCCCCAGGACCTGCTGGACGAGGCCCGGCAGCAGTACCGCCACTTCCTGGACATCAACAAGCAGGTGGGGGCAGCCATGGGCGGGGTACAAGAGAGGACAGGGAGGTGGGGACAGTGAACATTGGTATGTTCAGCACACGAAATCTGCAGAGCTCACTCCGACAGACAATGGTAAGCGGGTGCGGAGCTGTGGCGGAGCAGAGGGGCACCACGCGTGCAAGCTCTGCACCCTCCATCCGTGCCGATCTCCGTGTGTACTGTCATTATGCTCATCCCATGCCTGTTGCCCCCTCCCGTACCTTGCAGGCCGTGGAGAGGGCCTCCCGCCTGCAGGACCGCCTCCGCCGCAGCGGCGCGGCGCTGGCGGCGGCGCGGCACGAGACGGCGGCGGGGGCGCTGGCGCGGTCGGCGGCGGAGGCCACGGCCGCGGGGCTGCGGCGGGCCGTGGAGGAGGCGTACCTGGGTCGGGCCTCGGGGCAGCTGGGGCAGGCGCTGCAGGTGCGGGGCAAGCGGCGGCAGTGATGGGTAGATACTGGGGGCACGTAATGGGGTGTTACATGGCAGTAGTGGGCATGCGTGTGCTGATGGCGGCGTGACGCGTCATGCTCTTCTGCTCCGCTGCGGTGGTTACCCTTGTGTGCACATCCCCACTGCCACCCCTGCCCTCTCTAGGACCACTTTGCAGCCCTCATGCGGCCTCAGCCCCAGCCCCCAGCCCAGGCCCAGCCCGCTGGTCCCGCGGGCCGTGGGCCGCAGCCTCGGCCAGCGGGTGGTACGGCACCGCGCGTGGGGTCGACGGCGCCGCCACCGCCCGAAGGGGGCGACGGCTGCGGCAGCAGTGGCGCCAGCAGCCCTACTGCCTCCACCTCCACATCGTCTGCGTCAGCTCCCGGCGGTGACGGTCGCAGAGGTGGTCCTGCCGGCGAGGCATCGGCACCTGGACGGCCAGCGGTACGGGCGGCTGCGGCAGCGGCGCCGACGCTAGCGGAGGTGGCGGCAGCGGCCCGTGGGGCTAAGGACTGGCACTCGGCACTTGCCGCGGCGGCGGCGGCGCTGGCGCCTGCCGGTGCGGCCGCCGCCGCCGGTGACGTCACGCCCGGCGTCCCGCTGCCACCGGACGGCGCCGCCGGGCCGACGGGGCTGGCGGCCGCGCTGGCGGCAGCCCTGGCGGCGGCGGCGGCTGCAGAGCAGGACGCGGCAGCAGCGGCGGCGGCCCGTGCACGGCGACATCGAGTCACCGCTTCCGGCGGTGGCGTCGTCGAAGACGATACGCCGCCAGCCTTCAAGCGCCTGCACCGCCGCCTGGCTGCCAAGGCCTCACTCTTGGCCTCTCCCTCCAGGGTCCGTGCCCTCGCCGCCGGGGCCGCTGCAGCCGCTGGTGCGGCTGGCGTCCGAATGCGGCCGAAGGCAGTTGCCCAAGCTGGCCCCGCGCACCCCGACCCGCTCCTCTCCCGCATCGTCTCCTCCTCGTCCACCCCCTGTGCCCCCAGCAGCAGCGGCGGTGGCGGGGCTGGGGACGGCGCTGGGGGGCTCGCGGCTGCCATGGCCCGTTTCGGCCTGCGCGCCGGCGGCGGCCTGCGACGCGTTGCCGCCAGCCCAGGCACCTCCGAGCTGCCGTCAGGGACTAGTGCCGCCAGCACTCCGGCGCTGAGACCTGCACGCGGCAAGCCGAAACCCACCGCGACTGATGCTGTGGCCTCGGCGCGTGCTGGGCCAGGCAGACACGCCCCTGGTGCTCCTGTTGTGGCTAGTCATACCGGTGGGGTTGGGTTGGTGGCAGGGGCAGGGGCGGACGAGGTGCAGCTCGCTGACCGCCTGATGGAGAGGGGCGTAGCGGTCCGGCGCACGAGCGCCGCCGCAGCGGCCCGGGCTGCCGCCTCTGCTGCTGCGGCGGCGGCTGCCTCACCGGCGCCGTCGTCTGCCCTGGCCGTCGGCGTCGTGATGGGGCCCCGACGGGGCCCGCGTGGGGCCGGGCCTGGGCCCGGGGCCCCCGCCGCCAGCTCCGCCGCCAGCCTGGCCCGGCGGCTGAGGCGGGCTGGCGCTCGGGCGGCCGCCATGGGCGCACGGTTGCGGAAGGAGCGACAGGCGGCGGCGGAGGGCGTGGAGGCGCTGGCGGCGCGGCTGGCAGACCAGCGGAGAAAACCTGACGCTGTCGCTGTCGGCGCCGAGGCTGCCGCCGCCGAGGCTGCCGCCGCCGCGAGCGAGTCTGGACTCAAGTGGGACGGCTGCGTCAGCAGCGACGATGATGACGGGGATGAGGACAGCTGGTTTGCGGGCGGCGCAGCTAGGGCTGGGGCAGGCGCTGCGGTGCGGGGCCTGCCCCGACCTGCTCGGCGCTCGCTCGGCCTGCGAGCAGCCTTTGCCGCGGTAGGCATCGACATCCCACCAGACCCTTCGGACCCCCGCGCTACGGCCTACGCCGTCGGCACACGGCCAGGGCGGCCAGCCTCCGCACGAACACGTGCTCTCGCAGCCCCCGGGCCGGCTGAGAGTGACGTCGCCAGCCCGGCAGCCGGTGCCGGAACCGGAGGTGTCTGGAGCGATGCAGCTCCCAGCTCCTGCCCGCCCTCCGCCGCGCCCTCGGAGGCGCCCAGCCTCGCCTCTGTCCTGGCGGCGCGCGTCACCGCGGCGGCGGCGGCGCAGCGGCGGCAGGCACGGCTGGCGGAGCAGCTGCGCGCCGCCAGCGAGTCTTCGTCGCCGTCCCCGTCGCCGTCACAGTCTGTCGACGTCGCAGCGCACGCTAGCGCCGCCAGGCCCCGGAGCGGGTACGGCGGAGGCGGAGAGGGCAGGGGCAGCGGCACTGGTGCAGGCAGTGGCGCGGCGGCACCACTCCACGCGCAACAACGCCCCGCCCACGCAACAGCCAGCCCAGGCGACAGCGGCAGCGGCAGTGACAGCGGTAGCGACCGGGGCAAGGCTGGGGCCAGCGTCCGGCGGCGTCGCTCCGGCGGCCGTGACCACGAGGACGATACTGGGGACAGCCAGGGCGGGGCAGAGCCGCAGACCCGCCGCGAGGCCGGCACGGCTAAGCACCGCAGTGGCAGCGCCGGGTATGGGCGGGAGCATGGCCCCACCAAAGGCCGCGACCGCGCTGACGACGGCCCCGGCCAGGCCCCAGGCCCCAGCGGCAGCGAGGCCGCCAGCCCTCGAGGCGCGGGTGGTGACGCCGGTCTCAGGGCCTGGCTGGACCGGACGCTGGGGCGGCGCGTGGCTGCGGAGCGGCAGCCTCAGCACGGGGAGGGCGGCAGCGAAGACGGCTTTGACGACGAGGCTGAGGGGGGCGAGGAGGAGGACGGCGCTGGGGCTGAGACGGAGGAAGCGGGGCGAGGCCCCGCTCCCGCCGAAGCGGGCGATGGACGCGGTAGCCGGAGCAAAGGCGAGGACGAGGAGGAGGACGGCGGCGGCAGTGTCGTATCCAGTGCAGGACCCCCTGGGCAGCCGCCCAGCCGCCAGGCCCGGCCTTCTACAGAGGCCTCCGGCGCCAGCAGGGAGCCACGGCCCAAGGCCGCCAGCGGCGCCGGCGGCAAGGCTGGCGGCGCCTCCGGCGCCAGCGGCGTCAAGCCCTCCAGCTCCCGGCAGGGCCCCGCCGCTGCCCGGGCCCCGCCGCAGCCGCCTGACGCAGCCGACGCAAGCGGTCTGCGGGGCCGCCGCATCGCGTCTTCTGCGGCGGCGGCTGGGGTGGCGGCTGTGGGTGGCGGGCTGCGGAGCGGCAGCCGAGGTCTGCCGAGCTCGGGCCCAGCGGGCGGCCGCGGAGGCGGCGGCCGAGGAGGGACGGCGGGGGAGCTGCGGGCCAGCTATGTGGCGCTCAAGCGGCAGCAGCAGCAGCAGGGCTAGGTCGGATCGCGGTCCAGGGCACGCCGTCCAGGTGTGTTTATTTGGGGCGGTGGGAGGCGAGCCGGAAAGGAATGCTGAGCGGGGAAGGGAGGGTTGGTAAAGCTGAATCTCCCCTGGCGGGTGGGAGCTCCAAATTGCACATAGGGCACGGGAAAGTGAGCCCTGGGACCAGTCGGCGGGTTGTTGCGGGCGACTCTTGATCGGGCAAGGTGCTTCAGCGGCAAGAGATATCAATTGTGCATGTCCAGAGTAGCAGGGGCACCATTCTAGCTCCTTCAGCTTCTGAAGGGGAGCGACTAACCTCGCAAATGCCTTGCGGTAGGCCGTGCCCACCGTATGAAACGGGTCCTTATGGAGGTGTGGACGTGGCAAACAGGGTAAACTTAACCATGTTCGGGCTGAGTGAGAGGGAATGAGGGCAGGTGTGGAAGGCGTCACGTGCCGACGGTGGCGGTTGGCAATTGACAGTACATGCCATGACCGGGATCGGTACCGCCGGAGACCTCCGCAGTCGAGAGCCACGACTCTTAAAGCTCTACGGCGCTTTCGTCATCACAGAACCAAGTTGCAGAAGCCCCAAGTGCGTTTCGCGTTATCGACAGCTGGACGCAGTTCGCGAACTGACAATCGCTAGTTTTGCCGAAAACGATGCCGCGAGTAGCTCAGCCACGTAGCCTAAGTGCTGCAACGCAAAGCGGAGGGCGAGGCAGCGCAGCTAGTCTGGCGAAGCGCGACATCCTGTCGTCGTTGCGGAGCGTTCCGCGACAAGCAGAACGGCTATTGGGGCAATACAGCAAGACAGGACCTCCGCTCGAGCCGTTAAGCGTCGCTGAGCTCGAGGACCTGGCCAGCACGGTGGAGAGCGCTGTCCATGGCTTGCAACTCGGCTCCGATGCGGCAGCCACGCAGGTCCTGGGCGCTGAGTCCATCTGCGTGGCGCTGCTGACACTGGCGTCCATCTCGGTGCGACTTCCGGCGCCAAGCGCTGGACCTGAGCCCGCCGAGCTCGAGCAGCAGCGCAGGATCGGCGGGCCGGCCTGCCACCTCCTACGGCGCCTCCTCCTCGCGGCAACGCCCGCGTCCTCGGCGGCAACCGGCAGGCAGGCATCGCTCGCCCAGGGCCTGCTGGGCACCGGAGCCCTGCAGGCGGCCGCGCAACAGCTGGTCACAACCACGACCGCCGACGAGACGCAGCCCTGGACCCTCCGCCGCTGCGAGGCCGCCCTCGCTTGCATCACGCAAGCCATGGACCTGTTAAGCGCGCTCGCGATGTCGCCCGCGTCGTGGTCGCGACGCGATCTGGTCGGCAAAGTCGCGGCGGCCCTGGCGGAGTCGCACTTGCTGGAGCACGCGGCGCGGCTTCAGCTCCGCGTGTGGCGCGCGTACCCCGCCGCTGCTGGCGGCAAGGCGGTCGCGCCCGGGCTCGACGGGTGCCTCACGCGCACCTGCGCAGCTCTCGCCGCGGCCTACATGGACTGTACGGCACTGCGCATGGCAGCCGGCGGCTCAGGCTCCGGAAACTCCGCTGCCTCGCCCGCCGAGGCGAAGCTGAAGCGGGTCCTGGCGGGCCCCTGCGTAAGGCACGCATTGCTTGTGTGCGGCCTTGCAACTCTGCAGCAGCTCGAGGGCGGGGGCAAGGGATGGACGGGACGCCCCGGCCCCTGCGCCTGTTTTGGCCACCAACACGGCCTCGTGGACCGCCCGGAAGACGCGGCGGGGACCCTGCGGGCCCTGGCCTCGATCTTGCGAGAGGCCACGTCGCCCCTGGGCCCCGCCGGGCCCAGGGCAGGCCCAGCGGCGAACCAGGCGGTGGACGCACCAGTGCTGCCGCGCCCCGCCGCCGCCCATCGGGTGCTGTCAAGGCTCGGTCTCGCGGTGGCGGGCGGGGCCGTGCGGCACTCCGGCGGCGACGGGGCAACACGGGGCGGCGGCGGCGGCTCGTCACTTTGTGTATGTGACGGCATGCCGCCCAAGGCCCGTGTGGACGTGGTGGTGTATTCACTCGCCGGCATCATGGGTTTCCTCCTAACCTGCCCGCGCCACGACCAGGTGGGTGCGAAGCCCAGCAGCCGAGTGCTCAACCGGCGCGTGGCGGCTTGTTGGCTCCTACGTCATCCGTTCAATTCCAAACAGCATGTGGTGTGGTGCCAAGTCGTAACGATGCGCCTCTGGCCCCGATGACCGTTTCTGGTTGGCCGTTGGCCCTTGACGGCGGTTGCTACTAACCCCATTTCACCCCACCCGATCCCAAACCCGGGCAGGGCCGCTGGCAGGGCATGGCAACGTACGCCTGGCGCCTGCTCGGGTGGGCGCTGGGGCCCCCGCTGCTGGCGGCCTGCTCCCAGAGGAGGCGCCTTGAGCTTGGGACCATACTGCGCCTCCTGCTCCTGGCCGGAGGGAAACCAGACGTCCCCACAGTGGAAGGTGAGTGGGCGTGCGATCGAGGTGCTTTGAGTCCATACCTGGCGAAGGGTGGAAGAAGCGTGCTGAAAGTGGCAGCTGCGTTGCACGCGTCATGCGTACCCCGGACCGCCTTAGCCCAGGTGAAGACTTATGCCCCTCCGTGCCCGCTCTGCTCTCGCTAGCGCTGGAAGAGGCACCGCCGTCCGTGGCGGCGGCGCTGGCGGGCGGCGCGCTGCCCCTCCTGGAGCGCCTGCTGCGGCGGGCCGGCGAGGACCCGGTGGGGCCGGAGGCGTCCTGCCTGCGCGACCTACCGTACGGCACCGTGCTACCCCTCCTAGCGCACGGCGAGCCCTTGCAGGCGCGTGGGTGTGGGGCGACTGGGCGCCAGCTGCGTACTCCGTCACGTCCGGGGCTTCATGTGGCAACCGTACACTCAAAGGGGGCGGGGCAAAGGCATGCACGAGGAGGCCTAACTCGCTCGCTCTCCCCCGAATCGCTGCGAATCCTACATTGGTGCTCTCCCGCCTGCAGGCGAACGCCCTCTTGGCCACCCTGACCAAGCTGCTGCGGAGGATCGAGCCACAGGAGCTCCTGCGTGACGCCGGTGACGCGCGAACCGACAGCATGTCGCTGATATGGCTCGCGCTGCAAGCCTTACGTCACGCCTCTTCCCGCCCAGCCAGCCGCTCAGGCCAGCCTCCCAGCCGTCTACCCCGCCGAGGACCTAGCGAAGCAGACGCCTCAGCAGCCGGTTCCGAGGACAACGGGTCTGGCCTCTCCGGCGACGGAGCCTCCAGCTCTGTCGTCGTTGACGCTACAACGCCGCCGGGCGTTGAGCGGCTGACCTTGGTCTTGGCGCTCGCCCTTCCGGAGTGGCTGGCGGAGCTTTCGCACCTCCTGTGGCGCGCGATAGCGCGGCAGACGAATATTTGGGAGCAGGAGGATCAACAGGCGTTGCAAGAGTTGTCGGCAGCGCGCTTCGGCGGCGGCACCTCTGGCGGCGCGTCTGGGGCCAGGGGCGCGGTCCGCTCCAGGCGGGGGGGAGCGGCCGCTGTTCCCACGCCCCACGGCGAGTTGGGCGAGTCTGCGCTGCTCTTCACCTCCCTGACCAAGCTTCTGGAGGTCCTTGTAGACTTCAGCGCGCGGCGGCCGACGGCCGCCAAAGCCGGCGGCGACGGTGGGGACGCCAAGAGCGATGGCTCCTGCGAGGAGTGGTGGTTCGCGGGGCTAGAGGTGTCCGCCATTGTCCCCCTGGTGGGGGCGGCGCTGGGGCTGGTCGACCTGTGCAGAACGCACGACGAGCGCCACCCGCGCTTGGGCGAACTCTGCCAGTCCCTAGCCTACTGGGTGGCGCGCCTGGCGCTCGTACACCCCGGTGCCGTACGACCACACGTACAGCGAAGGGCTGCCGCGTACCCAGCCAGAACGCCTGAGTGGCGGGTAGCGTCGGCTGGGGCACTGGCGCGGGTACTGCACGGCATCAAGGGCGGCACGGATGCCCCAGCGGCGAAGTACGCGCACGCAGTGGCGGCGGTGGCGTGGTGCCTGGATGCGTGGGCTGCGGGCGAGGAGGCGGTGGTGCAGGGGGTCCGACTCCGCCTCGCCGAGGCGCCGTGGTGGGTTGAAAGGCTGGTCATCACGCCAGGCGAGGCGCGCCGGCGCCTGGGCGTCCCCGGCTTCTGCGCCCACCCCGCCTGCGCCAACCTTGCCGGTGACAGCGAGGCGGCGGTGCGGCTGCGGCGGCGCCGAGGTTGCAAGCGGGCCGCCTACTATTGTCGCGAGTGCCAGACGGCGCACTAGCAAGCGGGTTACGAACAAGGCGGCGTGCGGCAAGGAGGCGGAGAGGAGAGGAGAGGGTATAATTGCATGGCATGAGCGCGCGCGCACGGTGAGGTGGACGTTTGGATCCTTGCGATGTATGCCGGCCAGGTCAGGTCTCGAATGGAGCATAAGCACAAGGGCGGCCCAGGCGGCTTGCGAGAGTCACAGTTTCACAGAGCAAGATCGATGCGGCTGAGTGACCCAGACGGATAGACTTGATGGAATGGAGACGATGCATGGCTGGCCCGTTGGCCGTGGGTGGCATTGGCGTGGCGCAGCCTATTCCCTATTGCGGCTAGGTGCGGTAGCCAGTACAGCCTGGGGGCCGAGAGTCCCAGGGCCCAGGGCACGCTCAAGAGGAGAGGAGGGATGATGCTCACATACCGTAGTGGCCTTAAGTGTGGTGTCGAGGACGTTTATGAGACAGTGGGGTCGGGGGAATGCGGTAGGGGTAAAGGTCAGGGCCGAGACCTGTGCTGTGCTGTGTCTACATAGGTTGACCCCGGGCGGGTTCGCTCCATCAAGGCCTCCACAGCATGCCTCGTGTCCTCGCCTGTCGTCCCACTCTAAGACGTCATCACATGGGCCCAGCTCCAGGTACCCCCGTCCACTGGCTCTCGCGCAGCACGCTGCCACGCCACACTGCGCCCGGCTCGTGGCCCCTGGCTTCCCCGAGTTCAACCGCTCCAGCTAGAACCCCGACTTACTACGATTTGCGCGTGGGCTGCGCAGCCCGCCTCACTACCACTCCTAACTGAACCTGGGCGCCCAGCCCCAAGTCCCTGACATGGCCTCGGCTTCGACGCCAGCCCTAACGACGCAATCGCAACGCACGCCCGATCCCTCCACCCAGCTCTCCAACGCACTGCCGGGTGACCCACACGCCTGCGCCAAACTGCGCGCCTTCCCGCAATCGGGCCACAGAAGTATCGCTAAGCGCTACCGCTGAGCTCCGAGTAGCGAGGAGCTGTTGGTTACGAGCAGCGGCTAGGCCCCAGAAGGCGGACCCATGGGGTCCGGAAGGGGCCTCTGCCCTCCCAGCTCGGGCCCACCCGGGCCCTGGGGCTGTGGCAACCCCTGGCCTGAACCAGCTCCCGAGGTCCTCGGCCCGGCCAGCGCACCGCCAGTGCCGCCGCCAGTGCCAGCGGCGACAGACTGCCCCTGCGCCTGCTGATCGTACGACACGTGCTGCTGGTGCTGTACGGCACCGGCTGGCGCGCCGTACGGCAAACTGCCGCGCGGCGCCTGCTGCAGATCGTACGGCAGGGTGCCGCGGGGGGACTGCTGCTGATCGAACGGCACAGGCCCGCGGGGGGCTTGCTGCTGGTTATATGGCACAGTCCCACGTGGCGCCTGCTGCTGATCAAACGGCACGGTCCCGCGGGGCCCTGGCTGCTGATCGTACGGCAGGCTGCCGCGCGGCGCCTGCGACGGCGGCCCACCGTACGGCATCTGCTGTTGCGCAGGATGCGCGCCGCCGGCGACGGAGCCACCGTTCGCCACTACCACCGGGGCCGGCCTTGGCGCGGGCGGGACCGAAAGCCCCGCCAGCCGCTGTGGGCCCGGCAGGGCCCCCGCGGGCCCACCGGCTGGCCCATCAACCGCCGCCGCTCCGTGGCCTTGCGCCGGTCCCGGGTTGCCAAAACCCGGCAGACCCGCTGGGCCCGGCGCTTGGATGAGCGGGTCGTGGTCTGGGCCCGGGGCGGGCCCAGCGGTCGGGCCTGGGCCCGAGATCAGCGGATCGCCGATGGGGCCCGCCGACTGGCCGGGGGGCCTCGGGCCCGAGATGAGGGAATCTGACCCCGATCCGACCGGGGCCTGCTGCGGCAAGGACCGCAGGGGCGGCAGCTGCCCGCCCGCCACGGAGCCCAGACGGGGCCGCTGCACACGAGCGCCCCCAACCACGGGTGCTGCCTCGCCCTCCGCCGGCCCCCGGGACGTGCTGCGGCGCTGCCGCTTTGCGTCCCGCGACCCCGACCCCCCTGCCCCGGGCTCATCTCCTTCGCCCCCACGCGTCAGGCCCCGGCCGCGGCCGCCTCCCGCGCTGCCTCCCGGGCCGCCCTCCGCGCCCTCCGTGCCAGGCGACACGCTGCCGCCGCGCCCGCGCTTGACGGCGCCGCCGGGCCCCGACCCGTTCGCCTCCGCCTCCTTCGCCGCCGCCGCAGCGGCGGCAGCTTCCGCCGCCTTCTGCGCCGCCAGTCGCTCCTCCCGCTCCTTCTGTGCCGCCTCCCGCTGCTCCCTCTCCCGCTGCTCCCGCTCGCGCTGCTGCTGGGCCAGCGCCAGCTGGCGCGAGGTCGGGATCGTGTTGGACTTGAGTGCGTCGTGCAGCATCTTGTCGTACGCATTGGTGGAGTAGTCCACGTCCTTGCGGCTGCGCCGGGGCCTGGGGGGTTGGAGGAGGGAGGGAACAGCCCGGGCCGTGGCCAGGAATGGTTAGTCAGTGGTGAATGGTGTTGGGCAGCGTGAAGTGCTGGACGCTGGGCTAGAAGGCCGCACAGCAAAAGGCCCCCGGACATGCTAGCTCCGAAACCGCAGCCGGCTCCAGGGCATGGGAGGGCGGGTGCAAGCGACGGGCCACTTCGCTGCTGCGTGCCCTGCCTCCAGCCCCTGCCCCGCCCCATTCCACTCCAGCCCCGCCCCCTCTTCCCCGCCCCGCCCCGCCCCACCTGTCCCCCAGGTACTGCCCCCCCAGCGCCGCTCGCAGCTTGGACTCCAGCGCAGCCGCCCGCTCGCGCCGCTCCAGCTCCTCCAGCAGCGCCGGGACCAGCTCGGCGGAGATCTGGGGGGGAGGGGCGGGCGGGGGGGACGACATAGTGATGATGACCGTTGGGACGAATCAACCGACGGTGCGAGGGTTACCCAGCATGACGTACGCTGCGCCCAGCAATAGGCGGACTCTTGTTGAGGCTCTAAGCCCACGATGCGTGCCCACCACCGGCGTCCTCCGCCCCGTGCCACGTCCAGAGCACCCCCCGTTCCCACCTTCTCTGCGGTCTCCCGCTCCGGCCCCTTGGCGCAGCGCTGCCGCATGGCCTCCGCCGCTGCGCCCACGCCCTCGGCGCCCACGCCCAGCAGCTCCCAGCCGCCTGGGGGGGGGGGGGAGGAGTGAGGGCAGGAGTGGCGCGGAGATCAGGGAACGTAGGAGAGGCGGCACGGGGATGGGACGTGTCGCGGGCAAGTGCAGGCTGCAGGGCCGAAGGTGGCACGCCGCCATGCCCCTGCTCGACCCCACTCGGTCCCTAGGCACCCACTCTCTCCCCCCTCCGCACACCACCCCCAGCGGTCCACGCACGCACCCGCCACGGCCTCAGGGCGCAGCTCGTATCGGAGGTACAGCGGCAGCTCGGGCTCCGCAGCCTTGGCCTTGCCCTTGCCCTTGGCGGCGCCCTTCTTGCCCTTGGGGGGCGGGGGCGGAGGGGGCGGGGGCGTGGGGGCGCGCCGCCGCTTGCGCCTGCGGGGAGAAGGGGCGTGTCAGCAACATGACGGGGATGGGGGGGTGTGAGGTACAGCACATGGTCGCCGTCGACCTGCCGCTGACACCACCCACGACCACGTCGTCTCCCCACCGTACTCTTTCCCCCCCTACTCCTCCCCTGCTCCCCTCGCCTGCCCCCTGCCACCCCTGCCACCCCTGCCACCCCTGCGACCCGGTCTCACTTGGGCCACGAGGGCGGCCCCTCCCGGTACAGCCGCAGCTGCAGCTCCGGCAGCCGCCCCACCACCCAGAAGCAGCCGCCCGCGCCGTCGCCGCCCAGGGGCCGCTTGCGCAGGTCCTCGGCGCCCAGGGGCGGAGGGGGGGGCGGGGGGGCCTCGCCGGCGGCGCGGCCGCGGCGGCTGCGGCTGGCCCTGTGTAGCAAGGGAGGAACAAGGGAGGCCGTGGCGGGGATGTGGGTCGGGTAGCAGGAGAGAGGGTGGTGTGGAAAGAGGCGGGGACGTGGATCGCACTCCCTCGACGCATGCGCTTCAGCCCGAGGCAGCCGCCCGCCAGCCTCGGGGGTGTCCCCGCACCCCCGGCCGCCTCACTTTGCCGCCTGGGCCGCCTTCTCCGCCCGCTCCTGAGCCGCCTTCTCCGCGGCGGAGCCCTTGCGGGGCGGGGCCAGGATCTGTGTCGGGGATGAGAGAAGGCACACGGGCTCAGTGCTGACGAGACTGCTGAGAGAAGACATGTCGGCTCCGGTCACAGAGTTACGGGAGAGCTATCCGCCCAGCAGCCCTGCGAGGCCCCCAGTCCGACCCGATAGCCCCCTGGACCGACGCCCCAGCCCCCCGATCTGACCCCGACTACCCTTAGTCCGACCCCGAGCCCCCCCAGTCTGACCCCCAGCCCCCCAGTCCGACCCACATCGTCGATGGCTGCCCGCACGTCGTCCCGCTCCAGGCGCAGGTCGCACAGCAGCTTGAGCGCCAGGACCCTGGGGGGAAGAGGGGGAAAGAGGGGGGGGGAAAGCGTGTGTGTTTCGGTGCCAAGCCAGAGAAGTACGGCACTTCGGCTTGCGCAGACCCCCACCCTCCGACCAGGGCTGGGCACCCCGCCCCCAGTCCCATGCCTCACGCCCCAGCCCCGGCACCTCCGCACCCACCTGTTCCTGGGCGGCAGGGTGGCGTAGGCCCTCCACTCGTGCCCCTTCTCCGCCCAGTAGGGGAGCAAGGGGTCCACGGGGGGAGGCGGCGGCGGGCCGGGGGGCTCCTTGGGCTTGGGCGCCTTGGCCGCCTTGGCAGGGGTGGCCTTGGCTCCGCCCTTGGCCGCAGCCGCCGCCTTGCCCTTGCCCTTGCCCTTACCCTTCGCAGCCGCCGCCGCTCCTTTGGTGCCGGCCTTGCCGCGGCCCTTGGCGGGCGCCGGGGCGGCGTCCGATTCCGATCCGGATTCGGAACCCGAAGATCCCGATCCGGATTCGGACGAGCTGGACTCGGCATCCGAGTCGGACCCAGCTTCCGAGTCGTCGGAATCCGAATCCGAGTCCGAGCCGGACCCGGACTCCTCCTCATCCTCCTCGTCCTTCTTCCCCTTCTTGCCCTTGGCCGCCTTGCCCTTGCCCTTGGCCTTCCCGCCCTTGGCCGCCCCCTTGCCGCCCTTTGCTGCGGGCGTCTTGGCGGGCGTCTTGGCCTCCGCCTTGCCCTTGCCCTTGGCCCCGGCCTTGCCGGCCGCCGCCACCTCGCCGCCCTTGGCGTCCTTCGCCGCTGCGGCCTTGGCGCCGCGCGCGGGCTTGGCCGGGGAGGGCGCGAAGGTGGGGGCGGCGCTACGCTTGGGCAGCTGCCGCGTGGGGGGAGCGGGCGGGCCGCGGGCCTGACGGCCGCGCGGCTTCTTGGCCGGCGGCTCCGACGGCCCCGCATCGTCGCCTGCCTCCTCCTTGGCTCCTTCCTTTGCCTCCTCCTTTGCCTCCTCCTTTGCCGCCTCCTTTGCCGCCTCCTTTGCCGCCTCCTTCAACTCCGCATTGGGCTTGGCCCCCTCCTTGGCCTCGCCCTCGGTGCCGCCTGCCTCGGCCTTAACGGCCCCAGCCTTGGCGGGAGAGCCGCCGTTGGCCGCCGGCCCCGGCCCCGGGCCGTCCACATCCATTGCCTCCGCCTTGGCCTCCGCGCCCTCCCCCTGGGCCCCATCCTCCTTCGCCTTCGCATCCTTGGCCTCCGCCTTGACGGCCCCCTGCTCCGCGGCCGGCTCAGCTTTGACCCCAGCCTCCGCCTTCACCTCGGCCCCGGCGGCGCCGGCAGTTGCCGTGTCAGCAGCACCGGCCGTGGCAGCGGCGCCGGCAGTGGCACCGGCAGCGGCAGGGGCCGCAGCCGCGGCCGGCGGCGGCGGCGGGAAGGGGCCGGCGGGGTGGAAGAAGTCCCGAGGGTGGCGGCCCGGGTGCACCAGGCGGTACTCGGCGGCGACGCGGTGGCTGAGCAGGGCGGGCCACGTGGCTTCCTCCAGCTTCCCGCTGCGCCGGGCAATGCCCTGGGAGGGAGGTGGAGGGGTGGGGTGGAGACGGGCGGTTTGATGCGCGGCGGTCGGGTGTACCGCTCGGTACAGTACAATGTGCGGGCGTGAGCCGAACACCCCTCCGTACCGTCTTGCACTCTTCATTAACTCTTCCGCAACCCACCACCCTGCCAGCCCACCCCTCCACCCCACTCCTCCACCCCCACCCTCCCCACCTGCAGTAGCCCCAAGTGCAGGCGGCTCAGCATGCCCCCCGGCGCCCCCACGCTGCGGACCAGCTCGTCAGCCAGCAGCTCCCCCGACCAGGACCCCTCCGCCAGCACGCCAGCCAGCACCGCCGTGCCGTCGGGCCCGCCGCCGCCGCCGCCGCCCTCCGTCGCCGCCGCCAGGGCGTCAGGGTCGTGGGCGCCCGTCAGCACGCCTCGGAAGGTGGACAGGAACTCGAGGATGGCGGCAAACTGGGGGTGGAGGGCGGGGAGGACGGAGGAAGGTGAGTCGAGTTCCGGGTGAAAAAAGGGAGGGTGAAGAGGAAGGCCAGGTGGCAAGGTGCGCGAGCGCTGCAAGTGCAATGACCATGGCGGGGGCTCCCCGCCTCCCACACGCCCGCCCTAGCAGGACGATGTTTGCAAGCAGCGCTATCCTCGGCCGGCCGTGAAGACCACCCAGACCCCACCAGCCCAGCGGCTTGCCACCCGCATGCCCGGCCCTCCCCATCCATCCTGAAGCACCCGTGCGGCAATGCCCAAAGCAGCCGCATCCACACCATGCCCCAAGCCCCGCTCACCTCCCACATTCCGGCCACCTCCGTCAGCGCATTCTTGGCCAGGTCCTCGGGCACATCCCGCCGCATGGTGGTCGGGTCGTCCGGCTCGGAATCGGATTCCACGTCGGAGCCAGAACGCGAGCTCAATTCCGTGTCAGGTCCAGATCCAGACCTGTGGGACCCGGTCCCCGGCTCGCCGAGCTCGCCGGGAGGCCTAGAGGGCCCCGCCTCGCCGCCCTCGCCCTCGCCGCCTGGTGCTGGTGTGCCGTCCGCTCCGGCGGTGCCCTCGCGCTGCCTCCGCCTCTCCCGGTCGCCCCTGTCCCCCCGGTCCCTCGGTGGCCTCTCCCCCTTCTTCTTGGCATCGGCCCCCGGCTTGCTCTCGGGCTTGGGCGGCGGCGGCTGGGCGGACCGTAGCGACCGAGCGCGCTCATTGTCCGGCCTCACCACGGGTTGCGCCCATTTGGATTTGGGCCGAGACCGGCCTCCGTCGGGCGTGCCCTCGGTGCCCTCGCTGCCGCCCCGGCGGCCGCGGCCGCTGTCGCCGCCCCCGCCGGCCTTGCCGCGACGGCGCCTGCCGCCGCCGCTGCCATAGTCGCTGTCATCGCTGTCGTCGTCGCGGAACCCAGCGTCATCGTCTTCGCTGCCGCTGAGGCGATAGTCGGAATCCGCGCCGTCTTCGCCGCCAGCCGTCGCGCCGTCGTCGCCGAAGTCTTCGCTGGCGTCGCCGTCAGCGTCAGCGGCGCCGTCGGGGGCCGGGCCGGCGTCGCCGGCCTGCGGCTGGGCGCCGGGAGGCGTGGCCTCGGGCGGTGGCGCGAGGGTAGCGCCCGGAGCGGGTTGCTGCGACGCGACCGCTGGCTCCGCGGATTCGTGAGCTTGTGGGGCGTGGGTTGCAACGGCGGCAGCGTCGGGCTGAGGGCCGGTCGCTGCAGTCCCCTGCGCGCCATCGCCGCGGTCCGCGACTTGGGAGCCGCCGTTGGGCGCGCTCGGATCAGGTCCTGGCTGATCCGGGAGTTGCGCTGCCTCCGTGGTATGAAGAGCGGGCTCCCCGCGCTCCTGCCCCGCCATTTTGCACGAGAGCGGTCTTCTCCCGGCAGACTGCTGCTCAGCGCCGACCTGCCATGCAGGAAGCTGCAGCTGAGCCTAACGCATCTAACAAATGTGTGGACTGCGTCTGGACTGCGCTGAGCGAACAAGAAGGACGCAAAATGCTAAAGACGCAGCTGTGCCCACACGCGGACCAGTGCGAACATGCGATGGCCCGCTAAGTAGACATGTCGGTATACTATTCGAAGTAGTAGCTAGCCGCCGCTTCAAATGCCGAGAACGCGATCGGCCGGCCGGAAACCGGTGCATTCTGGTGTGCCTCCGCGCCCAGCCTTCTGCACACACGTCCCCCCTGAAGAGTTTGCACACTTACACAAGGCCGCAAACGAGTCGGCGTGTCTTGGTCGCCCGCATAGGCCCGCACGAGCCCCTCCGCGCCCGCTCACTCCCGCCTTGACGACAGTTCCATCAACTGGCCAGCGGCTGCCCTGCACTCCGGTGTGCTCACGTGTGCGCCAAACACGCACTAGCTGCGACTTCCACCCAACAGCATGCAGCGCCTCAGCTTTCACGGGCAAGATGCCACAACAACGAAGCACCCCCGCCGCCCCCGCCGAGGCACCCCTGTCTTGAACACGGTTGAAGCCTTGATACAGCCGTACGGCGTTCAGGGCAACCTCGTGTTATCCCGGAGGCTGCCCTCTCGCCGAAGGCACCCCTGTCTCTAGTAACTTGGCCTCAGGTGTGGTGCAGCCGTACGTCAGCTAGGGCAGCGACCTTGTCAACCCCTTGTCCCTCCCCTCCCCTCTGTCCCCGTTGCCCCCTGCTCACATCTTTGCTACGGGGCAACGGGGGGGGGGGGGTAGGAGGGGGGGCATCAGCATCAGGTGAAGGTGGTGAGCGGCATGAGGTTGGCAGGGGGCCGTGGCCCAGAGGCGGCAAGGCGGTCCGGGCTGCGACCCCCTCAGACCCCGGCGGTTGCCCTGCTCACTCTCCCCACAGGATTTGCCCTGGTGCCCTCTGCCACCCCCTTTCCTCACCCCGGCCCCGTTGGCCCCTGAACGCGCCCTGCTCACATCTTGACGACGATCTGCAGGCGCTCGTTCTCAAAGCGCAGCTGCTGCACCTGCACCTCCAGTGCGGCCAGCAGCACGCTCGCCACGCCCTCGTTCTCCTCCTCGAGCTCGGCGCTGGACCGCAGGTATTCCTTGACCTCCTGATCGAGCTGGCCCATGCCGTGTCAGTGCCTTCTTCAGCGCTGTGCAGGGGCGCCTTCAACTGCCCGAGCCCCCGCAGTGCCCTGTGCCCATCGCGGCCCACACGACCTGGTGACCACTGGGGACACGCCTGTCTCCCCGCTCCATGGCTTTCAACAGTCCCATCGTCTTAACTCGATACTTCCGAAGCACCTCCCACTTCCCAACAGCTCTGTCTCAGCCACAACGCCAGGAGAAACCCCTCACCGCGCGCCAGGCCGCTGCCCTTCCCGTCCCCGCCATCGTGCGTCCCTTGGTCTTCCACGGTCTTCCCCGAGTCTTCGTGCCGCCGGACCCTGCAGTCACGCCCGGCGAAACCGGTACCGTCATGTACTTCAGTCCTTTGCACTATCCTCCTCTCTGTCGATCCCCTCCGCGCCACATACAGCCTCCGGTACCGGTATGTCATCCAACCCTTCGCCCTTCGCAATCCCTGTCCATTTCAGTCTTCCTCGCAGCCACTGCTGCTCCCCCCGCGCTAAGGCCCTCGCTTAACCCCCGCTGTCCGCTTGCACGCAGGCTCTGCCCACGCGCGCTGCGTCCACCACCCCGCGCTGCCTCCACCACCCACGCCACCCCGCCCGCCCTGCCTCCACCCCTCCCGCCCCTGCCGCCTAGCGCCTGTAGCGCGTGCGCTTGAAGTTGAAGTAGACGTGCAGGATGCCGCGGTCGAAGGTGCACTTGAAGCCGCGCTTGTGGGAGTACTCCCACTCCTTGTTGACGACCCTGTGAGGCGTGGGAGGAGTGGTGGAGGGTGGGGGCTGAGATGAGGCAGCCACCGCTTGTTCCCGGGCCAGGCTTTCCCCGTACAGCCTGCCCGCCCTCTACCGCCGCCACTCTAACGCGTCCCCGCCTCCCCACCTTGCCGCCCTCCTCCAACTGACATAGAGTTGGCACCACTGGCTTACACGAGCAGCCCACACACGACCAGCCTCCTCCCCGCACGCACCTGAACGCAATGTCCTCGTAGGGCGGCCCCGCGGAGAAGATGATGAGGCAGGTGGAGTTGTCGGGGGAGGTGGGGTCGGGGGCGATGCGGTACGTGGGCGCCTGGGGGGCGGGGGGCGCGGGCGGGTGTTGAGGACATGGCCGAGAAAGGTGCCTTGGCATGGGGAATCTTCCTCCGTAACCTGCTTGCCAGTTGCCACGTTGTTCAGCCTCAATCCCCTAGACACAACCACACAGATACGCACCGGCACCTGGATATTGCGCACAACCCCGAGCATCCAAACCTACACACGCACACGCATCCTTCCCCTCTTCCCCCTCCTCTTTCCCCCTCACCTTGCTCTTGTCGATAAGGTCGAAGTACATGATGTTGAACTTGTAGCCCTGCACCACCTTGGGCGGGGGGTTGTCGTGGTCGTAGTGCGTCTGGTTGTACTTGTTCCACTCGTAGCTGGAGGGGGAGGGGAGGAGAGGAGGATGAGAAAGGGGAAAAGGGGAAGGGGGTTGAGGGAGGGATAGGGCAATGTGTAGTCGCGGACTGAACCAGGGATGTGCGCGTGCCCATGCCATCGCAAAACCCCCGCCGCGCCTTTCCCCTCCCCCTTCCACTCACCCCGTGTGCACGCGGTTGAAGTACTTGGGCTTGCGCGGGCGGTACTTCTCGTGCCACCAGTAGACCTTGGAGTCGAGCGAAACCTCCCCGCCGAATGTGCGGTCGCCCTCGTCCTGGGGGGGGAGGGGGGGAGGGGGTGTTTGAAGCTAATAAGCGGGGGGAGGGGGGAGGGAGGGGTTGGGGCGGGGTTGGGGGGGCGGGGTTGGGGGGAAGGGATTGGCGGGGAGGTCAGAGATGCGCGCAGGGCGCCGCGGCATTGGGGGTGGGGGAAAGCGGGTTTGCACAGGCACAGAGGGCTCTGCCTCCCTGCCCCTCCCCCGTCACAGCGGGCAAGCTCCCACCTGCCCCATGGTCCGCTCGGACTGCGTCCGGAAGGCAGCCAGCGCCGCCTCGTCCTCCTCCGCCTGGCTGCGGAAGCCCGTGCCGCCGCGGAAGGGCGCGAAGCCGCTGCTGGGGCCCGCGCCCGCAGCGCCCGCGGCGTCCAGCTCGCCCTTTGGACAAGGGGTGGGAGGGGCGGCGGGAGGAAGGGGGTTTGGAGGGGTTAGAGCGGCTGTTGGCTCGAGGTGGCAAGGCGTCTGGCCCAGGCCAGGCGGAGGCCGTTACAGGGCCCGCCCGTCCGCAGGCTAGGGCCGCGCTCAAGTCCCCAAACCCCCTGCAACCCCCCTGCGCTCACCACGCCCCCCTCGGCGATGTTCCGCATCATGGGGTGCGGCCCGCCCATGCCCCGGGACAGCAGCGCCTTTGGGGGGGGAAGGTGGGTTGGGGGAGGAGCGGCGTGTCAAGACACGGCAATTCCGTGTGCGGCCCGCCCATCACTCCCGGAGCAGCACCTTGGACCCGCCTTGTCGCGCAAGACCCTGGTTTGTTAGGCAGCAACCCCAAGGTGTGCAACCTCACCACTGTGCCCCACTAACCCCCCCCCCCCCACACACCACCAACCTGGTACGCCCGCTCCGCGGCCGTTGCGTTGGCCGCCCCCGGCACTGAGGCCAGCGCCGCCGCGGCCTTGAAGGCGTTGGCGGCCTGCAGCTTGACCTGCTGCCGGAGGAGGGCCGTGGCCCTGGGGGGGGGGGAGAAGGGGGGAAACGGAGGGTGGGGTTCGTGTCAAAGGTGAGTTTGGCGGCCTGCAGCTTGACCTGTTGCCGGAGGAGGGCCGTAGCCCTTGGGGGGGGGGGGGGGAGAAGGGGGAAAACGGAGGGTGGGGTTCGTGTCAAAGGTGAGTTTGGCGGCCTGCAGCTTGGCCTGTTGCCGGAGGAGGGCCGTGGCCCTTGGGGGGGTGGGGGGAGAAGGGGGAGGGCGGGGTGGGGGGTTCGACAGGGGGAGAGAAGGGCGGGAAGGCGATGCGTCCGGGCGCAGCTCCGTTCAAGGTCACAGCCGTGCGAGGCTTCGACTGCGGCTGGTCCCGCTGGAGTCACAGCACCCCCATCGCAGTCTGCCGTACGGCTGCCGTACGAATGTCGTACCTGTTGTCGTCCTCCTCGTTGACCACATCCTTCCCCACGGCCTCGGCGGGGGTGAGGGGGGGCGGGGAGTAGCGGCCGTCGTAGATGGAGGGGTCGAGCGCCTCGTCGTCGGACCCTGGGGGGGAAAGGGGGGAAAAGCGGGGGAGTTGGGTTCGTGCCGGTGACAGGAGGATCAGGTGTGAGGAAAGCTAGGGAGCAGATTCCGCCACCAGGAAGGAAGTAGGCTGTGCCCTGCCCATGCCCGTACGGCCTTGTCCACACATGTACTTCCCCGTCACGAAAGCTCGCCATTCCCCCACCGGGCTCGCTGGCTGCCGCTCTATCGCTCTCTCTGCCAAACCCCTGCAACCCCCGCAACCCACCGTCGCCCTCGCCCTCGGCCTCCACGCCCGGCTCCGCCTCGCCGCCCTCGCCCGCAGCGGCGCCCTCGGCCGCCCCCTCGCCCGCTGCCGCCGCCCCCGCCGCCTCCCCGGCGGCGGCCCCGCCGGCGCCGCTGGCACCTGCCCCGCTGGGCCCGGCCTGTAGGGTCGGAGGACCGCGAACAAGGGGAAAGGTCAAGAACATGGGAAGGGCCCAACCCCGTCATCCGCGCACCTGTCCTGTCCTCGCTCCGCACCAGCACCCCGCACTCAATGCCTTCCCCGTGTGGACACCAGACCCCCAAGTCAATCACGCTCCTTCCCCAAAACCCAGGCTCAAGCCTCCGCCTGCGTTCAGCCCCCGACGTACGAAACCCTAGCCCCCGTGTGCGCGCCAAACTATCTGCTGACACCCCAACCGACCCCAACCCACGCACGCCACGCGCGACACGCACCTCGCCCTCCCCCCTGCCCGCCGCCGCCGCCGGCTCCGGCTCCTCGCTGTCCTCCCCCTCGCTGCTGCTGCTGCTGTCCAGGGCGAGCTCGGCGGGGTCCTTGCCGTCCGCGATGGCCTGCACGTGGGGAGGGTTATAACGCGTGTCGTACGGTGCCGTACAGCACAGCACACGGCACACGGTGTACACACGTCCGCGTTTCAGCCCTGCACGCTTGGGAGGCAACACCTCGGCTTGGCTCTTTCTGGAGCCGATCACCACCCTACCCCCGTTGCCCCCTCCCCAACCCCCCAACGCAGCCCCCCTACCCCACGCCCCCACCTGCTGCCGCCGCTCCTCCGCCTGGCGCTTGCGCTCCTCCCGCGCCTGCTCCCGCTTGATGATCTCAGCGCTGATGTGGCGCTGCATGAGGGCGGCCTGCAGCTCCCGCACCTCGGCCTTGGCCTTGTGGACCTGACAGGGGGGGTAGGGGGGGAGGGGAGAAGGGGAGGGGGTTGTGTGATCTGGTCCGGTAGTCGTGGGCCGTGCACGCAGCCGTCAGCCTCTGCCTGCACCACAGCCCAGCACCCGCCCAAGCCTGGGCTGGGGTTGCTCGAGCCAGCTCGCACTGCCTCCCACCGCACCCCGTTCCCATCACCATCCCTCCTGCGCTCCCCCTC
The DNA here is from genome assembly GCA_016858145.1 of Edaphochlamys debaryana. Taxonomy (NCBI): domain Eukaryota; kingdom Viridiplantae; phylum Chlorophyta; class Chlorophyceae; order Chlamydomonadales; genus Edaphochlamys; species Edaphochlamys debaryana. The sequence goes on from JAEHOE010000050.1 coordinate 735,179, forward strand.
CTCTCCCCCCACCTGCAGGCGCTTGAGCACCGCCTTCCCCCCCTCCCCCTTCCCAACCCCCCCCCCAACCCCTGCCCCCCCCACCTGCAGGCGCTTGAGCACCGCCTCCCAGTACTCCGGGTCCCCCAGGCCCCCCTGCAGCGCCCGCTGCACGTCCGCCTCCATGGCCACCAGCGCGGAGTGAGTCTGGCCTGGGGGGGGGGGAGGAGGCAAGAGGGGGAGGGGGGAGTAAGGACAGGCAAGGAGGGGCGTCACGGAGAGATAGCGCGGGGGAGAGCAGGAGCAGAGCAGGAGCGACGGTGCGACCCATGCGACAGCCCTTCGTCGCTACAGACGCCAGGATGCCTTCGCCCAGCCCGCCCCCGCCCCGCCCCGCCCACCCCCTTCCACCCCCGTGCACCCCCACCCACCCGACAGCATGTTTTCGATCTGCACCTCCACGTCGCTGTGAAGGGAGGGGCGGGCGGACGTGGGGCCGGCGCCGCTGCCGTCCGCGCCGCCGGGCCCCGCATCGCCGCCGCGGCGGAGCGCCGCTCGGTCGGCGGCGTCGCTGCGGGCGCCAGGGGAGGAACGGTTGGTCGGTTGGTTGGTTGAGATCGACATCAGGGTCCTGTCTCCAGGGCGCCTTGAGCAACCAACCTCCCTCCGCCCCATCCCGGAACCCCGAACCCGAACCCCCACCCCCCGACCCGCGCCCACCGCTCCTGCGCCGCCGCCAGCTCAGCGTCCGCCACCACCCGCAGCGCCGCCCAGAACTTCTGGTGCAGATCCTCGTACTTGTCGTACTCCTGTACGGCAGATCGGGACGAGCACGGGGGTGGGGGTTTTCTATGCGATACGTGTGGTGGCGTGGGGCATGGTCCGTGCTTCCACCCCCCTCCCTCCCCCTGTCAGGTCCCTTGCCCCCCTCCCTGCCTGGTAGTCGCTGATGCCCGCGTGCAGCTCCTTGGCGTCCGCCAGCAGCATGCCCTCAAAGTAGCTCCAGGGCTCCACCATGTCACAGCCGTACGTGCCGTGCAGATGCAGATTCTTGGCGATCTGGTCCAGGGGGGAGGGCCGGCCCTGACAGGGGGAGGGGAGGCAATGGGGGAAGGAGGCAAGGGGGGAGGGGGCAAGGGGCAGGTGTGAGGCATGATGCTAGCGGCCGGGGGACGGGTCAGCCCAGGCGCTTGCGCGGGTCAGGCCCCTTCGCCCCAGACCCACGACAAGCCGAGCGCTTCATCAGCCCATGCGAGCAGACCCTACAAGACGCCTCCATCACTTACGTACACGCACCTCCGCGAACCGCTTCTCCACCTTGCTGAACAGCGCACACATGCCCATTCAAGGTCCCGCTATCGCTCTCTGGAGGGTTGCTTCACTCGCTACTCGCTACCGATATGGGCTCAGCGCTCACCTCGGCGAAGCGCTTCTCCGCCTTGCTGATAAGCGCCCGCAGGTAGAACTCCTCCTCCTTGGCCTCGCTCTCCATGGCCTCCTGGGCGGCACGCAGGCGCTGGATGAGGGACTGGGGGGGGGGCGAGGAGGGGAGCCGGGGGGGGGAGCAGGGGGGGAGAGAGGCGGGGAGATGGGAGTGGTTTTCGGAGCATGGGGAGAGGGCTCGGGTAAGTGGGGAGGGGCAGGGAAGGTGGAGGCGTGCTCGAGCCGAGCAGGAGCGCGTCGCCTTGCGCGTAGGACGGGTGATAGGGACGGGGGGGAGGGGTAGGCAGGCAGCCCCCTCCGGCTCCGGCACACCCCGTACCCCATCCCCCGCCCCACGCCCGTCACTGCACCCCGCCGCACCCCGCCGCACCCCGCCGCACCCACCAGCTCCTCCTCACGCCGCGCCTTCTCCTCCTCCCGCTCCGCCTGCCGCTTGCGGACCTTCTCGATCTCCTCCTGCGGGGGGCGAGGGGGGTGGAGGGACGGGGTTGGGGGTGTCCCTAGGCGATTCAGGCTCTGCCCCGGGCTGCGCAACCCCCAAGAGTCGGTGGCCAAGGCTCGGCGCCCTCCTGTGCCGGCAGACCGGCACTGCCTGTACCTAGGCAACTGCACAGGCCCTCCTCGCCAGGCCTTGGCAGGCCACGCCTGAGCGCCGACAGCTGCACAGCTGTGTCCCCGGGCAAGGAATGGCGCCCTCCACCCCAGCAGGCCGAGCATAAGCTTCAGCAGCTATCCAGCTGTGCAGCACCTCCAAGCCACATGACGACGAGTTCGGGCCCGGGCCCCCAGCTCCAGGAGGCACCCACCAGTCGCTCCGCCTGGGAAATGGCCGCCTGCGCTTCGGCGATGTCGCGGACGGACTTGCCGGCCTCCAACTCCTTCTCTATCTTTTTGGCCCACACGAAGGTGGGGGCGCCCGAGGCTGCGCCCGTGCGTTGAATGTGGGCCGCGACCTTGGTGGCCTGGGAGGAGCGACGGGGCAGGGGTGTCGGGGGCGTGGAGGGCGGACCCGCGGGTGCCCGCGACACAAAGCGCGATGCGGGGGGGGGCAGCGCGCATGAAAATGCAGAGTCAGGCTAGGTGAGACGCTCGCGAAGTTTGCCGAAAGGGAGCATGCCGGCAGGGCCCACGCGAGATCCCTCACCAGTTTGTCCACGCGCTTGTGGTGTCCATCGTCCGAGTCCGATGACGAGGAGTCAGAGCTGGAGTCTCGCCGCTTGCTGCGCTTCTCCTTCTTGGACTTCTTGGACTTTTTGTCCTTCTCCTTCTTGCTCTTCTTCCCCATAGCGGCTACCCTATGCACGTAGCAGCTACAAGCAAATCAACTTGGAGCAGCTAGGAGCAGCCGCTAGGCGGCTATTGGCAGGAGGGCAATGCGACTTGCAAGAGCAGAGCAGAGCTGGTGGAGCTGGACGCCAAGTGATGTGCGACACAGTCTGCAAGGGTATTCTCGCGAGTCTTGCAGCTGGGTCATGCTGAGCGACCAAAGAAGTTGGCACGCGTGCCGAAACCGGCCGGCCGCATGTGGAGGTCACTCATTTGCAACTAGAGACGCTCAGGCGATAGGAGGCGTCAGCGCGAGGCCATGGCTTACACGCTCAGTGCGCCAACCGCGCCTCGCTTCCACCGCTCCACACCGCTCTCGCCTTGACCCTCCGCTCGAGCGCCCTTCGCGGTTCGCTCCGTTGTTCGCCACGTATCCTCCCGCCCCCCTCGCCTCGTACGCTTGTCCACTGACAAACTGCTTCCTCGTCTGCACTGGTCAGTCGCTTGGCCCTGTTAGCTTCCCTCTCGCCTCCCCCCTTTCTACCGCCCCAGCTAGCGCTCTGCAGCCTGGGCCCTAACCCCCTACAGCTCCACCACCAGTCCTGCTCAGCCCCACCCCTGCCCCTGCCTGCCATAGAACCCCAGCCAGTGCACTGCGATGCCAAGTACCGTACCGTCCGATCCTACCCTGAGACCCGGCCGGCCCCTCCGCCGGTCCGCCCTCTGCTGATCCCTCCCCAACCCGCGGCTGCGGAGCTCTCACAGTTCTGCTGGCTCCCCCCCCCCCCGCGCCTGCGACCATGAGCCCGAAGCCGCCCTGGTGCGTCCTCACTTCCCGAAGCCAAACACGGACATCATTTGGCGGCTGGGCGGGGCGGTGGCACGCATGATTTTCTGCGGAGGGAGGGCGCGAGGGAGGGGTGGAGGGCGTGACCAAGGGCGTGAGGAGCTCCGCACTTTATGTGGATACAGTGCGCACGGAAGCGGACGGTTGGCTTACCCCTATACCCTCCCGAGAGGTAGCAAAACCCGGGGCTACGCCAATGTGTCAGTTAGTGGTCACTGACTCGTCACTTCACAGTTCATCCCGCTCGTCCAGAGCACTTAGGCTGCCTAGGCTGTCAGACATGCCCTGACTCATCACGCAGCTTGGACGAACGCGACTTCAACAGACCGACCCATCGGTTGCGCTCCTGCGATTACGCGCTCCTTGCTTCGCGGTTTGATGCTATGATGCTATGAGAACGTTGAGAAGTGCAGGCCCTGTGCTTGAGCAGGAAGTAACATGTGTGCCTGATTTCAGTGTGAAATACCCCGCTGGCACCCCACGTGACCCTTTCTCCGCCGCATCCTCTCCATTCGGAGGTGCCCCCGAGCGCACCTGCAAGGCCGCATACTCCTCTTGCGATGCCTGGGGTGGAGCGTAGGCGACAGGGGACACGGAGGGCGTGGTGTGAATTCGCTGAACTTGCTGCAGGAACGAGTGGTGTTCAACAGCCCTTAAGCCCGGCCGGGAAGGGGAGGCACATACGCCCTCATCATGTCATCCATAAAGGACCGGCCACCCCTGTCCCGAGCAAGGACCTCTTTCAGCCCCGCCTAGCTTGCACCACTCCCGGCAGCCTGATCCCCGCCTCCATCCCCTTCCCCAACCCCCGCCCCGACCCGCATTCAACATCCCCTGTCCCCTCCGTGCTCCAGCACCCTACACAACAGTTCTAGGTCTGACGGCCCCCCGCCCGCACCCCCATCTAACCCCGCACCCCCTCATACAGATTAGTGTGGCGACGGGGAGGGGAGAGAGTCCCCGCTGCCTCCCCCCCAGCTCCGTTAACTTCAAGACGCTTGAACAAGTACACCCCAACCCCCGTCCCCCCCACCTGCAGCAGGGTGGCCACTGCCGGCAGCAGCAGGTCCCGCTCCGCCAGCTTGCCGGTGGTGTGGGCATCAAGGAACTTGAGCACCTGGGGGGAAGGGGGGGGAGGGGAGGCGGGAGGGGGCCGAGGAGGTGGTGGAGAAAACAGGTGGCGTGGAGGACGTGAACGGGCGTGCAGGAGTGAGCACGTGTGGGGGCATGGCCTAGGGGTGCTCCGCATTCCACCGCTCGTCCACGTCGTTTCCTTCCTCCCCAACCCCGAGCCCCTCGCTGCCACCTACCACGTTCTTCAGGTAAACCATGTCCGTGCTCCCCGCGCCTCCCCCAGGCCCCACGCCATTAGCCTTGGGCCCCGCGCCTCCTCCTCCCCCTCCACCGCTGCCGTTGGCCGCGCCGTGCCCGTGCCCCGCGCCGCCGCCTGCCCCCGCCGCCGCCGCCGCCGGCGGCGGCCCTCCAGGCGCCGCGTCCAAGTTATAGAGGCCGCCGCCGCCGACCTTATTCTGGACCTGCCAGCGTGGAGTCATGATCGCAGGTGCAGAGCTGGACGGAGCGTCGCCGCTGCCGCTGTGCCGCGCGCCGCGGGCGGCGGCGGCGGCCGCCGCGGCGGCCTGCTCCGCCTCCTCGGCCCGCGTTGCGCGCTCCCGCGCTGCGTCCAGGTCCGACCGCAGGCCGGCGGACCGCGCCTGCGCCTCCGCCAGGGCGGCGCGGAGGGCGCGCAGCTGCTCGGCCGCCGCCTCGGAGGCGGCGGAGGCGGAGGCGGAGAGCGCGGCCGCCTCCTCGGCCTGCGGGGGTGGGTGGGTGTGGGCAGGAGGGAGGGGTAGTGAGGGATGTGGCCAGGAAGCCCGGGAAACGCAGGCGCGGCGGAGAGCCGGTTCTGAGGAAACCTCCAAGCACGTTAGCCCGACGGGAAAGGGCTGGTGAGGGGTTTGTAGAGGGTGGCACGGGGGCTCGAGCGGTGCGATCACCCCTGTCCATGCTTGCGGCCCTGCCCCACACTGCCCGCATGCCTCCCCGCCAAACCCCAAAACCCTCGCCCTCCCGCCCCTGCTCCCCACCCGCGCGACCGCCTCCGCCCGCGCCGCCGCCGCCGCCCGCTCCGCCGCCTCTGCCGCCGCCGCCGCCTTGCGCCCCGCCGCCTCCGCCGCCGCCGCCCGCGCCTCCGTGGCCTCCACCTCGGTCCGCAGCGCCGCCGGCCACAGCGCCCGGCTGCTGAGCACCGCCGCGCAGCGCCGCTCCACCTCGGAGGACACGGCGGTCTCGGCGGCGCGGGCGCGGGCCTCGGCGGCCATCACGGCCTCCTGAGGGGGTGTGGCCGAAGGGGTTACGGGTTAAGAGGTTACGGGGCGGCGGAGGGGTGAGTGTAACGAAGGGAGAAGAAGGGAGGGGGGCGGGCCTCGGCGGCCATGGCGGCCGCCTGCGGGCGGAGTCCAAGGGAGGGCAGGGGGTTACGTGCTGACGAGGGGGATGGAGGGAGGGGAGGGGGCGGGGTTACGGAGGGGTTGGGGTGGAATGGAGGGGAGGGGAGGGGCGCGGGCCTCGGCGGCCATGGCGGCCGCCTGCGGGCGGAGTCCAAGGGAGGGCAGGGGGTTACGTGCTGACGAGGGGGATGGAGGGAGGGGAGCGGGCGGGGTTACTTACGGAGGGGTTGGGGTGGAATGGAGGGGAGGGGAGGGGCGCGGGCCTCGGCGGCCATGGCGGCCGCCTGCGGGAGTGCGGGAGAAGTGGAGGGGTCGTACCGGGTTACGAGGTCACGAGGTTGCGGGGTCACAGAAGGGAGGGGGCTGAAGGGAGGGGAGCTGAGGGGCGTCGGCGGTTCACCCGGCCCAAGCCATCCCGCCCATTCCCCGCGACCCCACCTCTGCGGCCGTGGCCCGCATTGTGAGCTCGGCCGCGCGTGCGTCCGCCGCCGCCGCCAGCTGCGCCAGCCCCATCACCTCCCCCTCGTGACGGCACTTGGCCTCCGTCAGCTCCGAAACCACCTGGGCGAGAAGGGGTGGGTGGGGGCGGGTAGCCCGGGGTAGCAGGTCAGGCGTGGGCGGCCAAGCCCAGCGCTGCACTCACGGTTTGCGTGACCAGGATCCTCTAACCTCGCTGCCACACCTGTCGCCCCTCGCGCTGCCTCCTTCCCGCACCCTGGTCCTGGAGCCCTGCTCCGGCTCCTTTCCTTCCCACAGCGCTGTGCCTCCTCCCCGCTTGCCCAAATCCCTCCGTCAGATCCGAACCCCATCCACCCGTCGCATCCACCCCCGCCCCACCCCACCCCAACCCCATCCCCCACCCGCCCCCGCCCCCACCCGCTTGTAGTACCCCGCCGTCTCCAGCTCCGCCCGGCTCTCCGCCAGTCGGGCGGTGAGCGCCAGGTTGGCTGCGGCCAGCTCGTCCGCGCGGCGGCCCAGGGACTCGGCCTCGGCCAGGGCGGAGGCAGCGGAGGCCTCGCGCTGCAGGGAGCGCTGGGGTGGTGAGGGGGGAGGAAAGGTGGGAGGACAAGGGGGAGGAGAAGGGGGAGAAGAAGGGGAGGAGAAGGGGTGGTGGTGAGGTGGACGGGATGCTTGTGAAGGAGCGCGAGCGCGATGGGGGCTGAAGGGAGGAGGGGCAGCACTGGACCGGCGCGGGCAACATGACACGGGCTAGGAGGGGCGGGAGGAGCTGTGGGGAGAACCATTCCACAACCCGTGCCCCCCGGGGCAGGAGCGGCCTCACCTGCAGCTCTCCCTCCAGCCGGGCAACGCTGGCCTGGGCCGCGGCGAGCTGCTCCTGTGGGGGGCAAGGCAGGGGGAGTAGGCGGGGTAACGGGAGGCTGGGGGTTGTGGAGGGCACAAACCAAAACAGCATATCCCAACGAAAGGCAAGACAACAGCTCGGCAAGTCAGCAACCCTATGCCCCCTTTCCTATTCCAGCACCCACACCCTCCCCCACCTGCAGTTGCTCGACCGTCTTCCGCAGCCCACCCGCCTCCTCCCGCGCCTCCACCGCAGCCCTGGACTCCTCCACCGCAGCCTCCGCTGCCGCCTGCCGCGCCACCTCGGCAGCAGCCGCGGCCTCCAAAGCTTCCTTTAGCCGCAGAGACAAGGGGCGGGGAAACACAAAACCGAGGTTCTGTAAAGATTGGACTTACCAGGTCCCGAAGAGCGCACCTGGTCTCAGGTTCTCTGCGCATCGTGTGCAGCGACGGCATGTGCCGGACTCAGCGGCGGCGAGCCCCGACCCCGCTCCCTGTCGCACTCCGTTCCCTGCTCCACCCCTGCCGCCGGCCCCCATCCGAACGCCCCCCATCCCAACGCCCCCGTGTTGTGTACCTCAGCAAGCTGTGCTTCCCCGTCCCCCACACCTGCAGCTCCGACACGTGTGCATGCGCTGCCGCCAGGTCCTTCCCAAGCGTGCGGTGCTGGGCCTGCGGCCGGAGGGGGCGGAGGGGGGCGGAGGGGGGGATGTGTTCGAGCCGAGGGGTAGCCCGTCGCGGCGCCAGGAAAGGGCCGGCGGAACAAGCAGTTCCGGGCCGGCCAGGGAACACAGCGCGAGTGCGGGGCGAAAGGGCAGACGGGTAGAGGCGGAGGTCCCCCGACCTCCGCGACCCCCCCCCCCGCGGTCCCCACCTGCAGCGTCTTGAGATCCCCCTCCAGCCGGCCCGCCCGTGCCTCCGCCCGTGAGGCCTTCCGTGCCTCCTCCTTGTTCGCCTCCTGCGGGGGGGGGGGGGCAAGTCGGAAGGGGGGGCGATCGTTAGACGTACTTAGAACCGAAGAAAAAAAGAAGGGACAGCGGCAGCCAGCGAGCCCGCTGCGCATCGAGGTCCAGGGGGACGGGAAGGGCCCACCCACTCTCCAACTAGGCCTAGCTATAGACCCAACGCCTTGACCTTGACCCCTCCTGGCCCATTCCCCGTTTTCGCATTGACTCGGTCGTGGTGCCACCTCCGGCCCTTCTGCCCCAGGTGCGTCACGGGATTGTTTCGTTCGGGCGGACTTCGGTATCGCGGGTTGCTCGGTCCGCATGCTCGCTCGGCTGTGCCCTTCTGCGCCGCCGGCGGGCCACCACAGCTCTAGTCTACCACACCATTTCCAGCTGCACACTACGGCTAGCAACGCGGCTACAGCTACGACACACACGCAACGGGTTCGGGATGGGCGGGATGGGTCGGGCTTCGGGAACTTAGAACCGGCCGGCCACCCGCCGCGCCTACGCTTCCCCGGCCAACACGAGCAGCCGCTCAAACACACCTGCACTCCCCGCGCCTGAGGCTCGAAAGATCGTGCCCCTCCCCCCTCAAGTGCCCCGCGCACCTGCAGCTCCAGCACGGCCTCCTGCAGTCGGGCCAGGGCGGCCGAGTCGCCCCCGTCGGGGCCTCTGTGGCAGGGCGGGGGACCAGGGAGCAAGGGGCTCGGGTGCGGCACCCAGCGCAGCACAACGTTCCACACGGTTCCCAAGCTCGGCCGCAACGACACCCCACCAAGTCGGGACCCGCAGTCCGCACACTCCCCTTGGCTGGCTCCTGGCTGCCCCACGAAAACCCCACGACCTCGCCCCCACAGTCACCACCCGCAGGCCCACACACGGCCCCGACCCGAGCACGCAACCGGCCCAGCCCTCGCACCAGCCCACGCGGCCCACGCACCTCCGCCGCGCCGCCTGCGCCGCCTGCTGCTTCTGCCTCGCCAGGGCCGCCCGCAGCTCCGCCGCCTCCCGCCCCGCCGCCTCCAGCTGCTGCTCCAGAGACACCAGCCGCTGCCGGGCCAGGGGGTCCTGGGGGGAAGGAAAGCCGGCGTTAAGGGGACCCGTGAAGCGGAGGCGAGGGTGTTGCGGTAAGGAGGGGCAGAGCGCAGGTCCGGGGCACCGATGTGGGCCTGGCGTGGGCCTCGGGCAGTGAGCCCCCCTGGCATGGCTCTTGCCGACCCCCGCCACCCCCAGTCCCCGGCCATCAGCCCCCGGCCTCCGCCTGTGTGCATACCCCCGGCCCACCATTCGCGCCGTGCTGCCCGCCCCCGCTCCTCCGCCCTCCGCCAAGTCCAGGTGCTGCAGCCGCCAGGGCACCACCACACCCACGGCAGGGGCCGAAGTCGAGGGCCCCCCCGGCGCCGCTCCGCTCGTGGAGGGCCGGGCCGAGGGCTCGGCTGCGGCGCCCTCGGCAGCGGGGCCCGAGGGCTGGGCGTGGGAGGGCCCCGCCGCCCCGGCCGATGAGAGGGAGGCGGTTGAGGGGGTTGCGTGTTGGCCCCTGCGGAGAGATGACGGGGTGTGTGGGTACGATGGGGAGTATCAGCATCAGGTGAGGGTGGTGAGCGGTATGAGGTTGGCAGGGGGCCGTGGCCCAGAGGCGGCAAGGCGGTCCGGGCTGCGACCCCCTCAGACCCCGGCGGTTGCCCTGCACACTCTCCCCACGGGATTTGCCCTGGTGCCCCCTGCCCCCGTGCCACCCCCTTTCCTCCCCCCTGCCCGCTGGCCCCCTGCTCACATCTTGACGACGCTCTGCAGGCGCTCGTTCTCAAAGCGCAGCTGCTGCACCTGCACCTCCAGCGCGGCCAGGAGCACGCTCGCCACGCCCTCGTTCTCCTCCTCGAGCTCGGCGCTGGACCGCAGGTATTCCTTGACCTCCTGATCGAGCTTGCTTTCTTCCAAACCATGCCGTATGAGCACCTTCTTCAGGGCTGCGATGCTGTCCAACAGCTCTCTCTTTTCCCGCAGGTTGGCCTTGTTGAGTGCAACCAAGTCGGCATTCTCATACCATTTAAGCTTCCTCGCTGACTCCAATGGCAGCCGCAGGTGCGTCCTCTGCTGCGGGGCGGGAGCGGGCGCGGGCGCTGGTGCTGGCTGCGCAATGGGCCCAGTCTTAAGCAAGCTGACGAGCTTATCCATGCTGACAATCCTTCGCGACCAGGAGCGATCCCTGTCGCGGTCAGCGTCTAGGACGAAATGGCCATCGTGCGGAGGCCCTTCCTAGGGCAACAAGATCATCAGTGGGGAAGTGGATCATATACAGCATGTGTCAGCAAGCATGTGAGTGGCAGGTAGACCCATTGGGATGCCTTCGGAGCTGCAACAGCTGCAGCTGCGACACTTCAGCGCCGGGCGCACACCCGGGCCCGCCGGTGGAGGTGCAGGCGTGGTTGGTGGCGCTGGGGAGCTGGCTGGGGGGCTCGGTGGCTTCGCTGGGCGGGCTGCTGGTGGCGGCGCTGCTGTACTCGCTGGCGCTGGGCGACCCGCGCCTGGGGCTGGCGGGGCTGGGGTACGTGGGCCTTTCCTTCTTCCCTTCTCTGCCCTGCCCTGCCCTGCGCCTCCGGCGGTAGCAGGGGGGGCGGGGGTGGGGGCGAGGGGGTGGGGTGAGGGTAGGAGGCAGGAAGGGCGGGCAGGAAGGGCAGGCGGGGCAAAGCATGCGCGTCGGGCATAGGTAGGAGGAAGCAAGGCTTCGCACCCGACCCAGGCCGCCTGTGACAGCGGGCCTACAGGCGGGGCAAAGAGGGCAGGATTGGCAGGATTGGCAGACATTGGCTCGGACTTGTGTTCGGTGATCCCTTGGCTTATTGGAGACCAGGAGTGACGGAGAGACAGGAGATGGAGACTTATCCAGAGCGCTAGCCTCGGACGTTCGTTTGGACGTTCGCTCCTGACTGTAAGACGCTTGGCATGCGAGGGCGCCCCATTTGCACGTGGGGCTTGGACGTTCGTTTGGACGTTGGGCATGTGCTTCTTCTGGGGTGGGTGCTTCCAAGGGCACTTCTGTGTCGAGACGTTCGTTTGGACGTTGGGCGCTTCTGGGTGGGTGCTTCTGGGGTGGGTGTGCTTCTGTGTCGAGACGTTCGTTTGGACGTTGGGCGCTTCTGGGTGGGTTCTGAGCTGTAAAGTGAGGGCTTGGGAGCGACGGGTGCTTCTCGCTGGCACCACCCCTGTCCCCGGCACACCCGGACCCCACACACACACACGCACACGCGTTTCGCTTCGGGGGCCTTGTAGGCACGAACCCGCATGTCGTTTCCCCACAGGAAAGGCACCTGAAAGCCTGTGAGATGGCATGCTTTGATTCAAGCACGCTCACGCGAGCCACACGCCACCTCGCCAAATTCTTCTCGTCCAAGCCCCTGATGCAGCCCCGGAATGCCGCTTGACATAAGAGACATAGCGGTCCAGCTGCCGCAACACCATGAAATGTTGACGGGGGGCCTGGTGTCAGTTGGGTTGAGAACCGGCTGGCCTTGACGCGAAGGCCCGCTGCCCCGGCCTGCCTCCCTGCCCCACCCCCTCCCTTCCCTGCTCTCTACCCACGCGCAGCGTTGCCAACACCAAAGTCCCATGTTCCCTGTCTTTAGGACAATGGTCACCCCCCTTGCCTCAGGGCAACCCGTCTGTCGGTACGTCGCTACGTCCCGGGCTCTTCATCCGATTTATCCTAACCTCCCAATGCCGAACGAAGAACGAGTTCAGCAAACCCAAGATAATAGCAGTAGACAGGCGGCCACCGGGGTGGCGCATGCCTTCAGAGCCCCAAGCACACCGGGCAGCACCGGGACTGAGGTTGTGAAGCACCCGGGCTTGGGGACTGTGGAGGACTCGACCTTGGACAGCACTCTGTATGCGAGCAGTGGCAAGCGGAGCCACAGGCGTTAGTTGTGTTCGGTCAGCAGGGCGGCAGGCAGGGGGGACACGTATGTTTTGGGCGGATTGGCTGGCTGGATGGAGTCCGTCTCTGTGCGCATGGGCGGGCTCCCCAGTCCACAGGGCGCTGCCGACTGTGCCGAGATCACAGCCTCGGACCCAAAGGGGCATGGGTTGGGTACATACAGGCAGGGGGGTTCAGAGTTAAGCGGCTCCCCGTATACACCTTGGCACAGGCCTTCAACAGGCCGTGTCAGCCGGCCGGCATCTTGCGCGCGCTTTGAGACTCTCTGGAAGCAGCGTGGCGGACTGAGGCCTGCGTTACGTTGGTCGCGTGGCCGCGGTTTGCGCTGATCCAGGATGCAATGTATGACTTGAGGCCGGCGTGGACCCAACCCAAACGCGTCACTCCGTCTTGAGGTCAGGTCACCACTTGTCGCCTTGGTCCTGGCTCCAGAGAGGGGGGGACGATTGCAGGGACGAGGGTTGAAGCTGTGAAGCGTGCGGGTGCCCTGACACGTACTGACGCCCTCCCGAGCACTTCTTACTCGAGCACAGCCGTGCTCACGGCAGCCGCAGCCGCCGACGACACAAACTTCCAATTTCCGCTGGCGAGATAATTTCTGCTCCCTATGTCCGGCCGAGGCGGTCAGACGCCTGACGAGCGCACCACCTCGTGTAGTGCGGGGTTCAAACGGATTAATGGCCGGGTGCGAGCCCGCGTGCCGTGGTGCGGGCTGGTGGTGGAGAGGGGTTGAGGGCTGCACGGAGCCAGACTCGAACATTGGGCCCCCTGGGGGGGACCACGGGGCTCAGCCCTTTTCCTGCCTTCGGGCAGCCACCCTTGTCTGCTCCCTCCCAAACCGCTCCCAGACTTCTCGCATCTCCTACCAGTGCTACGCTCTGTGGAGGACGGCGGAGGTGTGTAAACCACAATCCGCTTCCCCCCAGCCTCAGCAATCCAGTGGATAGAAGGGGATGCAGATAGAACCTTATCCAAGTATCTCTGTAACGAGGGGTAAGTGTTGACACGGGTCCGGTTGTGGGTTTTGGCAACTTAGCGGTCGCAACTCCCATACACCTTAACCCCCGCCCCACCCCCCCGGCCGGCCATCTCCGGCCCTCGCGAGTCGCGACTCCCATCTTAGCCCTCTTAGGATGCAAGTGGTTACACGGGGTGCCTCTCCGAGCCAATGCGGCAAGCGCAAAGGTAGGGAGGACTTGGACGGAGCAGCAGCCCTCGGAACCCCATGCCCCCCAGCCGAAGCCGGAAGCGTCCTGAACAACCGCAGAACAGCGCACCCACTAACACAACATGTAACGTTCGCAATACTCAAGCGCACAAGGGCGCAGTACGTCCGCAAACAAAGCGCAACCACCCTCTCGCCACACGCGCCCAAGGCCCCCCAGCCGCGAGACCGGAAGCTCCCTAGCCACCGCACATCAGCGCCTTCACGTAGCCCGAACATCACATGCGCAGGTCATCTCACTCAGTCCCAGGTCGCACACAGGCTAACCGCAGAGGACAACAGCCAACCGTACAGCAGCCACAGGGCCGCAACAATCACCCATCCGAAGCGGATGGCGAATCATTATCAAGAGGCACAGTGCACACCACGTGCCCCCAAGCAGAGGAGCCCAGGAATACGTGGCTCCCCGTAACCACATCCCAACCACGTGGCCGCGAGCCGAGCGCCGCAAAGGACCACAGCCGGGACACGAAGTCAGCAATCACGCGTGCCCCCACGCGGCGCACACAGGCGGCGGGCACCGTCCTACGCGGGCCACACCGGGCACCGTACAACGCCTGCCGCCCTTCTCCATCGCAGCAACGGCGGCCAGGCACACAACATCCGACACCGGCTGCACAATTCCACAATGTACTCGCAAAGTGCCGTAGCAACGGGGCAAGACCAGAAGTGATGCTCCCTAGGCCCATGCGTCATCGAGGCCCCGCAAGGGCAGCGGGGGGCACCGGCGGCCTGGAGCCGGCCCCTTGCCCGGCCCCGTCCTCGCCCACGCCCACGCCCACGACCCCGCCCACGCCCACGCCCACGGCGCCCCGGCCCGGGACACGAAGCCCCCGTGCCCGAATCCCCCTCCGCCGCCGCGGCCTGCGTCGCCCTGCGCTCATGCATGGCGAAGAACGCGAAGCCGTTGAGGGCCAGCCGCCAGAAGGGCTCCTTGTGCTCATTCTCCCAGCGTAGTCCCCACAGCCGCGCCAGGGGGCTCCTCAGCGCAGCCAGGGCAGCGGCAGGCGCCGGGCCGTCGAGGCCGAGCGCCTGCGACACGAAGGACCCATGCTTCGCATCCAGAGCCTCCACGCGGGGCGCCAGCTGCAGGGCCTTGGCCACCTTGACGGATAGCGCAGCCACGGGGACGACCGTGGCCCCAAGGCGCCAGCCCAGCGCCTCCAGGCAAGCCCGCCAGGCAGCCCGGGGCTCCCGGGAGACGGCAGGCCCTGCAGCCAGCGCAGCGCGCGCTGCAGCTGCCCACCCGTCGAGCAGGCGGCCAAGCAGCGCGGCAAACCACTCCAGCGCCAACAGCCCATTCTGCAGAGCGGGGTCGAGCTGAGAGTGGTCATATCCCTGGTCGCCGGGGCCCCAGAGGCGCAGCACGTGCCGAAGCACACGCCGTCGGTACATCAGGGTCCAACGCCGCCGCTGACGTGGGAAAGGCAGCTGCCCAGGCTGCAGTGCAGCCCTCTTAGCCCTGGCCCCGCCCCCCCGGCCGGCCACCTGACGCCCCCCTGACTTCCACCTTTGCCCCGGCCCCACCCCCGCCGCTGGGCATTTCACAGCCCGTCCGACTCCCATAGTCATAGACCGGGCGGAGGGCCCGAGAGGGCCTCGGCGTAGAGGGCACAGGAGGCGTGGCATGTGCGTGCCTTTGACCGTGCGTCTTACATGACCATCTCCCAGGAGCACAACGCATGGCTGCTTTAAGCTTGCCGCCGTCTGCGCCATTGTCCGCGGGCTCAAGATGAAGCCCCACAAAATGCAGTCTGCTATTTGCACGCCAGAGATACAAGGAACGAACGCTGCTCTGCTTGCGAGGTGCTCGTCCGCGCCTCGTCCATTTTACTTCACGTCCATTTTACTTCAGGCCTCAGGCAGGAGTCAGGCCTTCAGTAGACAAACTACTATCCGCTCGCAACAGCAGCTGACCCGCATCACACCGGATCGAGCTTATTGACTTCTCGCGGGCGGAGGCGACCACGCGCGTCGAAGCCGCATTTAAACGCAACGACAGGGCCTTCATTTCCATTGATGGAAATGTGACGTTAGCGACTTGGAGAAGCCCGGGAGAAGGCGACCTCAATGGCCCACCTCGCCCACTCTTTCCACCGTCGCGCACTCGACTGCTGTTTCACTATGAAAGGCGACCGCATCTCGACTGCGCAGCCCAAAGCGCTTGCACCCCGGACGACTAAATCGATGTTACTGTAATCGTTTTAGGGACTGAGGATGGCAGGATGGTGGCCGACCCGCGGCAGGACAGGCCGACGGAAACAGCCCGACACGAAACAGGGGCCGAGCCCGTCTGGCCGACAGGCATTTCCTGACTTGTTCCCACCCAGGAAAGGTCAGGGCTATCACGCTCCCTCGATCCCGCTCTACAGGATGGGCTGTTGGCGCTGGAGAGGTTTGCGGCGCTGCTTGGTCGCCTGCCCGCTGGGTGGGCGGCTGCGGCGCGCGCTGCGCTGGCTGCAGGACCTGCCGCCTTCCGGGAGCCCCGGGCTGCCTGGCGGGCTTGCCTGGACGCGCTGGGCTGGCGCCTTGGGGCGGCGGTCGTCCCCGTGGCTGCGCTGTCCGTCAAGGTGGCCACGTCCCTGCAGCTGGCGCCGCGCCTAGCGCTGGAGGCGAAGCATGGGGCCTTCGTGTCGCAGGCGCTCGGCCTCGCCGGCCCGGCGCCTGCCGCTGCCCTGGCTGCGCTGCGGAGCACCCTGGCGCGGCTGTGGGCCCTGCGCTGGGAAAATGAGCACAAGGAGCCCTTCTGGCGGCTCGCCCTCAACGGCTTTGCGTTCTTCGCTTGGCATGAGCGTCGGGCGGCGCAGGCTGCAGCGGCGGTGGGGGCTGCTGGCGCAGGGGCTTCGTGTCCCGGCCTGGGGCGCCGAGGGCGTGGGCGTGGGTGTGGGCGGGGTCGCGGGCGTGGGCGTGGGCGAGGGCGGGGCCGGTCCAGGGGCCGGCGCCCGGCCTCCGGTGCCCCCCGCTGCCCCTGCGGTGCCTTGATGACGCATGGGCCTCGGGAGCATCACTTTTGGTCGTGCCCCGTTGCTACGGCACTATGCGAGTACATGGACGAAGTAGGCAGCACTGACACTGGGCGTGCGCACCTGTGGCTTGTGCAGCCCCCAACGAACGGGATTGTGCAACCGGTGTGGGATGTTGTGTGCCTGGCCGCCGTTGCTGCGATGGAGAAGGGGCGGCAGGCGCTGTACGGTGCCCGGTGTGGCCCGCGTAGGACGGTGCCCGCCGCCGGTGTGCGCCGCGTGGGGGCCCGCGTGATTGCTGATTTCGTGTCCCGGCTGTGGTCCTTTGCGGCGCTCGGCTCACGGCCACGTGGTTGGGATGTGGTTTCGGGGAGCCACGTCTTCCTGGGCTCCTCTGCTTCGGGGCATGTGGTTTGCACTGTGCCTCTTGATGATCATTCGTCATCCGCTTCGGACGGGTGATTGTTGCGGCCCTGTGGCTGCTGTACGGTTGGCAGTTGTCTTCTGCGGTTATGACCTGAGCTTGGTGGCTGCGGCTGCTTGGCTCTTGACCTGCGCATGTGCTGTTCGGGCTAGGTGGCGGCGCTGATGTGCGGTGACTAGGGACCTTCCGGTCTCGCGCGGCCGGGGGCCCTGGGGCGCGTGTGGCGTGAGGGTGGTTGCGCTTTGTTTGCGGACGTACTGCGCCCTTGTGCGCTTGAGTATTGCGCACGGCCCGTGTTGAGTTAGTGGGTGCGCTGTTCTGCGGTTGTTCAGGACGCTTCCGGCTTCGGCTGGGGGGCATGGGGTTCCGAGGGCTGCTGCTCCGTCCAAGTCCTCCCTACCTTTGCGCTCGCCGCATTGGCCCGGGGAGGCACCCTGTGTAACCAAACGCATCCTATCACGCTCCCTCCCTCCCTGCCTCTCTCCCTCCTTACCCCCACCTCACGGCACGGGATGCGGTACCTTGAGAGCCGCCGGAGAGCCGACGCCTACCCATGGCGCCAAGGTGACGACCGCCCATAGCCTTCACCGTAACACGCAGGCGTGCTTTACTACTCGCTTCCTACTGCCTTTAATTGTTGCATGCCCTGGGTAGCAGGCAACGAGCTCCCCGGGCCGTGCCCTTGCGCACTCGCCTGCCTGGCACTCCTGTTATCAACCCCCACGACCCCCATCACACGGCTGGTGGGCCAGACCCGGCTTTCTGCACGTTGCATGACCCCCCACACACACAACCAAGCGCTTCGCTTCGTTGATGTTCTTCTACCCCCCCTCCCCCCCCCGTGGTGCCATACCATGCACATCCTGCCTTATTTCAATATGACTATCGACCTGCGGGGTCGCCATCTGGACAAGGAGATCTTGAGATGGCGGGGATACCCGGGTAGGACGGCAGGGCAGATGTTTCGCCCGCAGCTGCACATGGACATGCCCGAATTTGCCCCCAACCCCTTAGGCATCACGGGCTGGGGATGCGAGGCAAGTTCGCAAAAGGAGCTCAGCACTCCAGAGTCTGTGCTGTTGGTGTGTCTCTCAGCAGGGTTGCCGATACGTATCAGTCCCCGTATTGATACGGATACGTACTAATACGGATACGGCCTCTCGCTGCCGTATTAATACGGCATGCGGCGCGGGGGTACCGGCCGGGCAGCTGGGGGCCGGCGGAGGGGTGGGGGTAACGTGGGGTGCTGGGGTGCGTCGGTCGGCAGTTCAGCCGTCCGTTCCGCCGTAGCCGATGCCCTATGCATTCCCTGCGCTTCTACGTGAACGCGGAGCGCATTCGCTCGTGCACAAGGCGGCACATGGGCTGCCGTACGCTGCCGTATTAATACGGCTGGGCGCCGCCGTATTGAAGCCGTATTAAGCCGTATTAGCGGCGAGGGGGCCGTATTGCGTATAAATACGCGTATTGGCACCGGGGGCTGCCGTATTGTGCAACCCTGTCTCTCAGGTTGCCCTGGCTTCAGCAGCTCAGGAGCAACAGTCGGTTGTAAGACTTGAGTGAACTCCTTCACAGGGAGCTCTGGGGTCGAGAGCTTGGGCCCCTGATTGATTGCATTCCCCCCTTGGCTCCCTGGCTCTCTCGCTGTCCCAGTTGCTTGCCATGCCACTCCCGCCTTGACCGCCGTGCCAGCCGGTAGAGGGGTGCTTGGCACAGCCCTTCGACGGGATTCCCATCAGGCAACATGCAGTTCCATGACCCCTATTAGCGCCTTCGACACATAGTGCCTTGACCCTGGACAACGCCGGACATGCTTGGTACCGGCACACCCCGGATCGACTGCGTCACTTTCTTCCCAACAGAAGGATCGGGGTGCAGGTCAGCCCCCGCCCGCACCAGCTGTTCCGTCGGGAGGCCCAGGCTGTGCGGAGGTGGTGGTGCCCACCTCACGGTGCTGGGGTGCCCAGGGAGTGGCAGGGTGTGTCTGACGGGCTTGTGGCATGTGGGCTCACGCGTCACGCTTGTCAGTGGCCCTTCGGCTAAACAATCTCTTACGCCTGCGTGACCTCAACTTTGGCTCAACGGAGCTCGCGGGTTCGTTAAGCGCGCTTCACTCGAGGGTGTCTCTATAAACACCCCCTCCTCCCAACACCCCACCTCCTCCCCGCCCCCCACCGCCCAGCCTCTCCCCGCCTCTCCCGCGCTCTGCAGATAGCAGGTCGAGGCTGCTTCCCGCTCTTCTCCGCTCTTCGCCGCTGCTATTCACCCCGACTCCCTGAGAGCCTGCTTAGCGCCTCGAGAACGCCATTACGACATCACAATTATAGAAAGTAGGGCACCTCATGTCACATATCACTTTCCCGCCACTTTCTCGTGACGAGCCCACCGTACCTGGCCGAGCCTGGGCCGTCGATATCCCTTGAGCTTGTGGGGGCCTTCAGGTCCTTCCCGTTCCGACCCTCGAGCTTGGATTCTGGCTTCTGCAGCCGACAAACTGGCGGCGGCTGGCGTGCGCAACGACGACCGTCCACTTGCCGACCCGTCACGAGCTAGTGACCCTTACCTACCACCCATAGCAGACGTTGGTGTCGGGTCGTTGGCCCGGGCCCCCTACCAACGGTTAATGCTGACACTAAGCTCGTCACTTGCGATTTATGATGCGACTCCCGCCACAAAGCGAGCGCCTGACAGCGGCCGAGCACATGTCACTTGGAGGGCCCACCCACAAGCCAGCTAGGCCCTGCACATACCCAATGCCCTGACCTTGGGGACGTGCGTAGCCCGGCCGCGGGTGTGACGCCCGTCGTCCAGAAGCACACATTGAGCTCAAGTTGAATGCGCAAGCCGGGCCCTATCGCAGACCTGGACACTCCGGTTAGCCAGAAGAAAGGACCACTAAGACATCCTGAAATCCTGGGTGCGGGACTCCTGAGCCGTCGCGCTGCCGACGCCAATGCGAAAGCACGACACGCCCCCAATTGGAAGGATACAAATAGCGCGCCGCAACGCCTAATGCCACTATACATAGAGAGATGATAGAAGTGAAACCAGCGGTCATACAGGGACGCTGCAAAACCACACAGCGCCTGGCCTTGCACCCCACCGCGCCATTCCCTACCCGTGGTTCGGCCTAGCGCGATCACTCTCTCCTCCTGCTAAAGCTGCTGTGACTAGGACTACGCCCCCAGGAAGCACAACTTGCGCGGGCACTGGGCGCTCCCGAAGTGAAATGGCCGCTTCGCGGCCGCGGCGTGCCTACGGGCTCGCGGCGCCCCTCTTAGTGCTTCTAGCTGGGAGTCTCGTATTTGCCACCGAGCTACCAGGTAAAGGGTGTGTAGCTAGCGTGTTTCGCATCAAGGGCAGAGCGCCCGCGTTGTTGCGCACTGGGAGAATTGCATGCTGCTCCCTGCTTCCTAATGGAGGTAGAGAGGAGGCCAACTGTGAGCCGGAGGTCACAGTTCGAGTTGTTTGGCCTAACCATTCGAGTCGACATGCGTCTTGAGCTAACAGTACCTTCCGCGGGCGCTATATACCCCGCAGAAGCTGAGCGAAGAGAGCTTACCTTCACCTCGCGTCCACCATCTCCACGGCCGTCTCCGCGGCCATCTCCACGGCCTCCATCTCCACGGCCGTCTCCGCGACCGTCGCCACGGCCTCCTTCTCCAGCGCCTCCCACGCCGCCTGTGCCAGGGCCTTGCCGCCTTGTCGACTCCAATGGGAACCTCGTAACTTCCCTGTACCTCGGGCCCATTTACTATGGCCAGACAAACAACTATGGCAACGTCACGCTCGACATTGTGGGCGATGACCTGGTCGGCACGATTCGGAGCAAGGGCGCTCTTAACGTTGCTGAGAAGCTCAAGTTCCGTAAGTGTTTGGATATGGAATTTGTGGATGGTGCACCGACTGTGCCCTCGGGCCCACACACTCGCTTGTAGCTGCCCTGGCCTCGCCCCCGACCTGGTGTGCTTTCTCCCCGCTCCAGCTTATCCCCTACCAGCTTGTTCCTCCGGCTACTCCTCTGTCCACCTGCTCGTGCCCCACTCTGTTGTGGCGTGACGCAAACTCCTACTCCTCCTGCTCCTGCCATCGCCATCCCAACAGGGTACTACACGAATGAGACCGACTGGCTCATCGCGATTGGTGCCAAGACCACCACCGGCGCTCCGACCGGCGACTGTAGCCGCCCCACGCCTGGCAGTAAGTGGGACGCGGGACTGGGTCCGCTGCTGGAGTGACGGTTGGCGGTAGCAGTCGGGACGCGGGCTCCAGGGGAAGCGGGGCACGGATGAGCGCGCTTAGTTCACCTCCCTCCTCCACCACACACACACACACCCGGCTCATCACCGCGCGTACGTGTTCTCGGCCTTTACACGAGCAGCCCCGAACACACATACACCACCGCCGCCGACGCCGTTTTTTGGTAGCCCTGAGTGTAACCAGCACCTCCTCTCGCCCGAACCCTACCCTGCAGAGCTGCTGCAGCAGAACATCGTTTCGGGTGCCGTGCTCAACTACTTCACAGTCACGGCTGCCTCGGTCGTGGGTGCCACGTGCAACAGCCCCGTGCCCGCGCACCTGATGGTCCATGTCAACAAGGTGAGTTGGGGTTGTGGATCGGTGCGTGGAAATTTGTGTCTTGGGGGTGTGATGTGCGTGGACATTTGTGTCTTGGGGTGTGATGTGGAAGGAGAGCTGCAGTAAGGGACGGGCATGGCTACATCTGGGTCGGGGAGGGGGGTGGCAAGTGGTGGAACACGCTCCTGCTTAGGGCGCATGGAGCCCAAGGCTGGGAGGCTGCAGAGGGTTGCAGGTGGGGGCGGGATGCAGTCGGGGACCGGGGAGGCGCACGGAAGCCGTTAGCAGAGGTTGGCAGTTGGCGGCTCAGGTGGCACGGCAACCGACCCCTCGTGCTGTTCCGCCCTGCAGTACACGGAGACGGCCTACCTGGGCTGCCTCATGGTGACGAACAACCGTAACGACTACACGGACGTCTGCCCTTACACGAGGTCGAATGCCTGGTTCGGGTTCTGCAACGTGAAGGTCCAGTGCCCGTGCAGCAGCGCTCCGCCGCCGGTTGAGACAAACAACGTCGACCCCCCCTCAGCCCCTCCCCCGCCTCCCCCCAACACGCCGCCCCCGCCTCCCCCCAACACGCCGCCACCGCCTCCCCCCAACACGCCGCCACCGCCTCCCCCCAACACGCCGCCACCGCCTCCCCCCAACACGCCGCCACCGCCTCCCCCCAACACGCCGCCACCGCCTCCCCCCAACACGCCGCCACCGCCTCCCCCCAACACGCCGCCACCGCCTCCCCCCAACACGCCTCCTCCCCCCGTCGAGGGCCCCTGCAAGCTCATCAACCCTACCACGGGCCTGCCTGTGACGACGCTTCAGATGGGACAGATCATTTACGGCCGCACCAACGTGTACGGCACCTTCAGCATCTTTGTTGACGGCAACTACCTGAAGGGCACCATCAACAGCAACGGCCCGATCACCGGCAGCGAGATCCAGTTCGGTCAGTGGGGCACTTGCGTGGTCCTTTGTGGTTGCCGTTGCTGTAATATCGACTCGTGCAAGCCCTGATCTTGCCCTGACGTCTGATGTCCTATGCCCCGTCTGCAGACTACTGGACGAATGAGGCGGAGTGGCGCCAAGCCATCGGGGTGACGAATGCCGGGGGCTGCGCGCGCCCCAACAACGGCGGTGCGTGGGTTCCGTGGTTTGGGGCACACGTGAAAGCGGGCTGCCTTGACCGCTTTTGGGTTGTTGTGATGTTGGTTGGCCGTTTGTCATCCTGGTGTCCCCTCATCTGCGCGCAGCCCTGACCAAGGCCCCCCTGACTGGCACGACCTCCAACACGTTCACGATCGGGCTTCTGCCTGAGATCGGCACGCGGTGCGCAATCAACACGGTTGCCCACCTGGTGGTCCATTTCGACGTTCTGGTGCGTTTGGGGACCGGAGGGTGTGGCGAGGAAAACCAGAAGGCCAGCACCCATGAACCCGTAGAATGCAAGCAGGGATCCGGCGGAGGCGTTGGGGCACGAGGCACGAGGCGGAGGGAGCGTGTAGCCGCTTTCCCGGCGCCTTTACTTGTGTGCTCATTTGTGTCCTGTCCCTTGTGCTCCTTGACCGCCGTCTGACCACAGAACGGCGAGACGACGTACGCGGGCTGCAGGATGGTTGTGAAGAACGGCCGGAACGACTACCCTGAGGTCTGCCCTGCCCCCACCAACAACTGGTTCGGGTTCTGCGACGTGGTGATTGCCTGCCCGTGCGACGCACCGCCGCCTATTGAGATCAACAACGCCGACCCGCCCAATGCCCCGCCCCCGCCTCCTCCCCACACGCCTCCCCCTCCTCCCCCCAACACGCCTCCTCCTCCTCCCCCCAACACGCCTCCTCCTCCTCCCCCCAACACGCCGCCCCCTCCTCCCCCCAACACGCCTCCTCCTCCTCCCCCCAACACGCCTCCTCCTCCTCCCCCAACACGCCTCCTCCTCCTCCCCCCAACACGCCGCCCCCGCCTCCCCCCAACACGCCTCCCCCGCCTCCCCCCAACACGCCTCCCCCGCCTCCCCCCAACACGCCTCCCCCGCCTCCCCCCAACACGCCTCCCCCGCCTCCCCCCAACACGCCTCCCCCGCCTCCCCCCAACACGCCGCCACCCGCCTCCCCCCAACACGCCTCCTCCTCCTCCCCCCAACACGCCGCCCCCGCCTCCCCCCAACACGCCGCCCCCGCCTCCCCCCAACACGCCGCCCCCGCCTCCCCCCAACACGCCTCCCCCGCCTCCCCCCAACACGCCTCCCCCGCCTCCCCCCAACACGCCTCCCCCGCCTCCCCCCAACACGCCTCCTCCCCCCGTCGAGGGCCCCTGCAAGCTCATCAACCCTACCACGGGCCTGCCTGTGGCGACGCTTCAGATGGGACAGATCATTTACGGCCGCACCAACGTGTACGGCACCTTCAGCATCTTTGTTGACGGCAACTACCTGAAGGGCACCATCAACAGCAACGGCCCGATCACCGGCAGCGAGATCCAGTTCGGTCAGTGGGGCACTTGCGTGGTCCTTTGTGGTTGCCGTTGCTGTAATATCGACTCATGCAAGCCCTGATCTTGCCCTGACGTCTGACGTCCTATGCCCCGTCTGCAGACTACTGGACGAATGAGGCGGAGTGGCGCCAAGCCATCGGGGTGACGAATGCCGGGGGCTGCGCGCGCCCCAACAACGGCGGTGCGTGGGTTCCGTGGTTTGGGGCACACGTGAAAGCGGGCTGCCTTGACCGCTTTTGGGTTGTTGTGATGTTGGTTGGCCGTTTGTCATCCTGGTGTCCCCTCATCTGCGCGCAGCCCTGACCAAGGCCCCCCTGACTGGCACGACCTCCAACACGTTCACGATCGGGCTTCTGCCTGAGATCGGCACGCGGTGCGCAATCAACACGGTTGCCCACCTGGTAGTCCATTTCGACGTTCTGGTGCGTTTGGGGACCGGAGGGTGTGGCGAGGAAAACCAGAAGGCCAGCACCCATGAACCCGTAGAATGCAAGCAGGGATCCGGCGGAGGCGTTGGGGCACGAGGCACGAGGCGGAGGGAGCGTGTAGCCGCTTTCCCGGCGCCTGTACTTGTGTGCTCATTTGTGTCCTGTCCCTTGTGCTCCTTGACCGCCGTCTGACCACAGAACGGCGAGACGACGTACGCGGGCTGCAGGATGGTTGTGAAGAACGGCCGGAACGACTACCCTGAGGTCTGCCCTGCCCCCACCAACAACTGGTTCGGGTTCTGCGACGTGGTGATTGCCTGCCCGTGCGACGCACCGCCGCCTATTGAGATCAACAACGCCGACCCGCCCAATGCCCCGCCCCCGCCTCCCCCCACAACGCCTCCCCCTCCTCCCCCCAACACGCCTCCTCCTCCTCCCCCC